>MJUU01013931.1:34125-67868 GCA_002080025.1 Modiolus philippinarum | reverse complement strand
AATATCTGTACTTGAGGCCATCTACTGGGTATCCAAGGCATGGAACAACACAAAAGAATCAACTATACAGAAGTGCTTTAAACTAGCTGGTTTCCCACTACTAGATGAACTAAACACCGATGATGACAACTACGATGACGACGATATTCCACTCAGTGAACTTGCAAATCAACTCAGACTTACACCAAACATGGATCCTTGCTTCGACAACTCAATACCAACCGAAGATGACTCTGATGACTGGGAAGCACAACTCATCAACAATCACCAAAGCACCGTAGCAGACAGCGATGACGATGATGACACCGAGCAAGCACCTGTGCAACCACGCAATTTATCAACAGAAGACACACTGCTCAAACTCAGACAAATTCACGCAGAAACAACAGAAACTTCGCTACTACCCACACTTCAATCTATGATATCAGAGATGGAAACAAAGATCGTCAAGAAGAAATGTCAGAAGAAACAGTGTGCATCATAAATATTGATATTTTAACTTGAGATAAAGTTATGGAGCTGTAACCTTGACCTTTGACCTTGACCTAATTTTGAAGGTCCTGACTTCCTGAACATTTTGTATGTTGAATGTCTTTTTGTATCGTCAATGGTATTTGAGCTATACATGGTATACGCAAAAAGCCAAAAATCGGACATCAAAATCGGACCAAAAACGGTTGGTCCAATAATTTTTTACCCAATGTAACAAAAATAAATCTTAACAAGATACACATTTTTGTCATTACATTTTATCTGCTTTCTATTACAGTTTATGAGTTACTACAAAAACAAGGTCCAGGTCAAAGTTCAAAGCGACCAATGACCTTTGACCTCGGCTGAATGGAAACATAGCGTTTTTGAGAAATAAAATCATGTTTAAAGATATGAAAAAAATTTCAAGAGGCATAACTCGTGTCATCATAGAGTTTCGGTCCAAATTTAACAAAAGTTCGTTATGACCTAATAAACATTTTGTCATTACATTTTATCAGCTATCTTTGAAGGTTTTTGAGATAATTCAGTCACAGTTTTTAAAGTGACCAATGACGGTGGTCATTTTTGAAATTCGAAGACCTTCTTGTACATCTTTGGGTGGTTGTCCACTGGACTACTCATCTCTTAGATAATGTTTTGACAGAGTTTGTGAAATCCATTGAGGAATAATAATTATAACAAGTGATGATATGTTTGCATGTAAACACAAGTCACCCAAACAATTTTTTTTTTCACAAATGATTGTAAAAATATGTTCTGAAAAGTTATTTAATATTTCACGAAAGGATATGGAGTAAATGAACATGAGATCATAACACATATGTTAACTCCAACTGCAATAATTTTAATGAGCTGTATGGCCATTTTGGAAATTAATTCCTCCTCAGCAGCACTAGAACCCAAACAA
The DNA here is from genome assembly GCA_002080025.1 of Modiolus philippinarum. Lineage (NCBI taxonomy): Eukaryota > Metazoa > Mollusca > Bivalvia > Mytilida > Modiolidae > Modiolus > Modiolus philippinarum. The sequence continues at coordinate 66,466 of MJUU01013931.1, read as the reverse complement.
AGGAAATCCATAATTTCAAAAAAATGTTTAAAATGCATAAAACTAAACAAAATCCGAATAATCAGTAATATCAAATATAGCTAAGGACAAAACTCCTCACATAAAATAGCGTCTTAATCTCATTATTTTTTCGTCTATCAGTGCTAGTTGTGCTTTGATTCACAGGTTAACACTTCATAAGTGCATGTACTGGACTGTGTCAGAAAGTAAGTTGCGACATAATGTTTTCATTATTGATTCATCGATGAAACCAACATTAAAAGCTTTATATGTGCATTTATTGATGTACTTTAACTTGAAATTAAGTTTTGCCATTACATGTTATCAGCTATCTATTACGGTTTATGAGTTACTACAAAAACAAGGTCTAGGGTCACAGTTAAAAATGACCAATGGCCTTTGACGTTGGCATTTTTAAATGTAACACATATCAAGATGAATAGAATAGATTCCAGGTTTCTATCTCTTACCGTTTTCGAGAATAAAGATGCTAAAAGAAATGACGAAACGTAAAAGGGGCATAACTCATGGACGGTTCATCATAGAGTTTCGGTCCAGATGTAACAAAGGTCCGTCATGACCTAATAAACATTTTTTGTCAAAACACTTAATCCGCTATCATTTACTGTTTCCAGATATTCCAATCACAAGGTGTCAGGTCAAAGTTCAAAGTGACCAATGACGGTGGTCATTTTGGAAATTTCAATAACTTCTTGCACATCTGGGGTGGTTGTCTACAACGATACTATGTTTCATTAAGTTTGGACTACTTGTCTCTGAGATAATGTTTCGACAAAGTCTGTGAAATCCATTGGCGAATAATAATAATAACAAGGTATGATATGTTTGCATGCAAACACAAGTCACCCAAACCAGATTCCATACTCTATTGCTTTTTGAAAAAATGCTGTGTTGTAAATTTATGAGAAATGCTTGTAATAATGTTTTCTGTGATTATTTTTTTCATTCCTCATATAAGAATTAATGCTTTAAACTCATTATGTTTTCGTCTATCAGTGCTAGTAGTGCTTTGATTCAAAACTTGATTGTGTCAGAAAGGAAGAAGTTGCGTCATAATGTTCTCATCATTGATTCATCAATGAAACCAACTTTCCAAGCATAATCTGTGTTTTTATTGATACTTAAACCTGAAATAAAGTTTTTGGGCTGTGACCTTGGCCTTTGACCTTGACCTCATTTTGAGGGTCGTATCTTCCTGAACATTTTATATGTAAAATGTCTTTTTGTATCTTCAATGGTATTTGAGTTATACGCAAAAAACCAAAATTTGACACGAATATCGGTTTTCGGCCCATAGACAAAAAAACGGTTGTCCATTTCTTTTGAACCCATGTAACAAATGTAGATCTTAATAAGACACACATTTTCTCCATTACGTTTCGTCAGCTATCTATTACGGTTTGAGAGTTATTACAAAAACAAGGTCTAGGGTCAAATTTCAAAGTGACCAATGACCTTAGACCTTCGCATTTTTAAAAGTATCACACATCACCTAAGATGAATGGAAAAGGTTTCAAGTTTTTATCTCTTACCGTTTTCAAAAAAAAAGATACTTCAAGATGTTACAAAACTTTCAAGGGGCATAACTCACGAACGGTTGAGCATAGGGTTTCGGTCCAATGTAACGAATGTCCGTCATGACCAAACAAACATTTTTGTTTTTACATTTAATCAGCTATCTTTTACAGTTTCAGAGTTATTCCAATAAAAAGGTTTGAGGTCAAAGTTCAAAGTGACCAATGACGGTTTTAATTACGGAAATTTTCAGACCTTCCTGCATATCTTGGGCGTGGTATCTACCATTGTACCAAGTTTCATTAAGTTTTGCCACCCCTCTCTGAGAAAATGTTTGGACAGTGTTCAAAAATCATTGAGGAATAATAATATTAACAAGTGATGATATGTTTGCATGCAAACACAAGTCACCAAATCCAGATTCCATACTCAATTGTTCTTTAAAAAAATGCTGTGTTGTTATTTTATCACCAATGATTGTAATATGTTCTGACATAATTGTTTTTTTTTTCATTCTTGATATAAGAATTGTTGCTTAAATCTCCTTATGTTTTACTCTATCAGTGCTAGAAGTGCTTTGATTCACAGGTTAAAATATTTTCTTGACTGCGTCAGAAAGGAAGTTGCGTCATAATGTTCTCATTATTGATTCATACATAAAACCAATATCCTAAGGTTAAAATGTGTATTTTTTAATACTTTTACGTGAAATAAAATGTTTAGGCTGTACTGTGAAATTTGACCTCATTTTCAAGGTCGCATCTTCTTGAATATTTTGTATGTTTAATATCTGTTTGTACCTTCAATGGTATTCGAGCTATAAGCAAACAAAAAACAAAAAAAAAAACTCAAAATCGGCAATCAAAATTGGTTTTTGGTCTTAGACCCCAAACAGTTGGTCCAATAATTTTGGACCCAATGTAACGAATGTAGATTTAAAAAGGCACACGTTCTTGCAATTACATGTTATCAGCTATCTTTCACAGTCTATGAGTTAATCCGATGAGAAGGTCTAGGGTCAAAGATCAAAGTGACCAATCACCTTTGACCTTGGCATTTTAAATGTATCACGTATCGACTACGTTTGAATGGAAAAGGTTCCAGGTTTCTATCTCTTACCGTTTTCGAGAAAAAAAAACATGCCAACTGCATAACTCCTGAACGGTTCGTCATAGAATTTCGGTCCAATGTAACAAAGGTCCGTCATGCCCTAATAAACATTTTTGTCATTATTTTAATCAGCTATCGTTTACAGTTTTCGAGATATTCCAGTCACAAGGTTTGAAGTCAAAGGTCAATGTGACCAATGTCGTTGGTCATTTTCGAAATTCCAATATCTTACTGCACATCTTTGGTTTGGTATCTACAATGTTGCCAAGTTCTATTTAGTTTGGACCACCTATCTCCTAGAAAATGTTGGGACAAAATTCTTGAAATTCATTGAAAAATAATAATAAGAAACAGAGTAAAAAAAATAAGTTACCAAACTTCGTTTGGATGACTTAATAAGAAACAGAGTAAACACAATAAGTCACAAAACTTCGTTTGGATGACTGAATAAGAAAAAGAGTAAAACAATAAGTCATCAAACTCCGTTTTGGTGACTTAAGTAGAAAATAGATTATATTATTATCTTACTTGCCATGAAAAAAAATCCATTTGTTTTTAACAAAAATTTTCGGGAGAAAGGGTAAATAATGTATATAATCCGGGCAAAATCACCAAAGCCCTCTCCTGAAACTAAAACGGCAGTCCCTTTGCGTGAAATTTGGCTGGTTTGAAAGTTAGGAAAAAATGTTGACTGGTTTGAAGGAAAATCACTGCAATGAAATTCTGTTTCCTTTGTTTTTAAGCCCTCGCTTTAGAATGAACGCCGGGGGATAATATCGTCGTTTCGGCTGTTAGTCTGTTCCCCTGTTCATCACGTTTTCCTTTAACTTTAACTAGTTCTATATTTTTTGAATCTGGAATTTGATTTGCTTTATTTATAACTGTTGCATATATAGGTCTGTACATACGGAATAAGCTTTCGGAAGTTTGATATTGCACTGGATATAAAAAAAGCCCTGGGGGGCAAATGTTAAATGAACTTTAAAATGTTTGTATTTAGGATCTTAATTTTCTTGTATCGACACATTTTGATACATATTTGGGAAACTGTTTGTTCTAAAAATAAAATATTCTACGATTTCAAATAAAAATTTAGCAATATAATGATAAGATATTTGGTCAGTTTATTTCACCAATCCAAAAAGTTGCTGGTCTTTTTAACAATGAAATAATCTTTTTTTTTTGCATGGTGATCAGATGCGGCCATTTCGCGTTTTCGTCTTTTCTACTTTCACTTTCCACAGAGTGAAAACTCGAAAACGCGAAATCGAGAAGGCGAAAATGCGTAAGTGCGATAGCAGAAACATGAAGTGAAGCTCATTTCTCGTTTTCGCTTTCGTTTTTTCGCCTTTTCGCTTTCGCGTTTTCGCCTTCTCGATTTCACGTTTTCGCGGTTTCGCTCTCTGGAAAGGCGAAAATGCGAAATGGTCGGATCTGGCCACAATGATTTTGTCTCAGGACGAGTGTATATTTACAATGTAGATATAGTTTATCTTAAAAGAAGCTCATTGGATTGCAACTCCAGTGGGAACGATTGATCTGACACATGCCGTTAAGGTCACAAGGACATAGGCTTAAAGAATTGAATTCATTACAAACTGTATAAAGTATTTCCACTCACTCTTTTACATTTTTTCTTTATTTTAACAATATTATATCGTTTTTCGCTACCCAGCCGTCGTCTTATGTTGATCTACTGCGCAATCGTAGGTTGTTGATGTCCTTGGTACTAGCTTTGGCTTCCTAATTGGTTTTTTTTTTTTTTTTCTTGGTAATGAGTACTTCTTTTGTGACAACTTTTGGATTATGGCTTTCAATATTATTTGATAATTAATGCTGCTGATGAGAGGTGACTCCTTGAAACACTTGTACAGCATAACGAAATTTACAGTTTTTTATGCAACATCGGTATTTTTTTTTTGTATTTTGAACCATTAGGCCGATGACACTGCTGATGGACCAGAGCTCCTTGAGGGTATTCACAAGCCCGATAGTCAGACTTGTCTGACATGAAAATTTTACCTTGCATGTTATACAAATTTAATGTTTTTTTTTCAAATTTCTAACGACTTAGAAATACTGAGGCTTCATTCCGTGTATGGCACTCGGTAGATGTCCTTGGTACTGGATTTGGCTTCCTATTTCGATTATTTTGGTAATGAGTACTTCTTTTGTGACAACTTTTGGATTATGGTTTTCCGTATTATTTGATAATTAATGCTGCTGATGAGAGGTAACTCCTTGAAACACGTGTACAGCATAACGAAATTTACAGTTTTTATGCAACATCGGTATTTTTTGTATTGTAATATATTTTTATCCCCTCGCCCAACGAAGTTGGGGAGGGGATATAGCGTTTTACCCGTTCGTCCGTCCGTCCTTCCGTTCAACTTTAAGACCATATATCCGTTGAATAACAAGTCGTAGATGGACAATGTTTTGTCCATGGATGCATCTTGAAGAGTACTTGAGGTTGATATATAGAATAGGTGGATTTGACCTACATTTCATGCATGAGTGACTCAGGTTAAAGTCTTTGTAAGAGTCCAGATCTGGGATACTACAACCTGTAGAGGAATAATATTTTGTATATAGATGTGTCTTGTAAAGTTATGAAGCTCCAGATAAAAATTAGGTCGCTTTGACCTACATTTCATTCATGAGTGACTTAGGTTAAAGTTTTTGTAAGAGTCCAGATCTGGGATACTACAACTTGGAGAGGAATAATATTTTGTATTTAGATGCGTCTTGTAAAGTTACGAACTCCAGATAAAAATTGAGTCACTTTGACCTACATTTCATGCATGAGTGACTTAGGTTAAAGTTTTTGTAAGAGTCCAGATCTAGGATACTACAACTAGTAGAGGAATAATATTTTGTATGTAGATTCATCTTGTAAATTTACGAAGCTCCAGATAAAAATTAGGTCACTTTGACCTACATTTCATGCATGAGTGACTTAGGTTAAAGTTTTTGTTAAGAGTCCAGATCTGGGATACGACAACTTGTAGAGAAATAATATTTTGTTTGTGGATACGTCTTGGAAAGTAACGAAGCTCCAGGTAAAAATTAGGTCACTTTGACCTATATTTCATGCATGAGTGACTTAAGTTAAAGTTTTTGTAAGAGTCCAGATCTGGGATACTGCAACTTGTAGATGAACAATATTTTGTATGCAGATGCGTCTTGTAAAGTTACGAAGCTCCAGATAAAAATTGGGTCACTTTGACCTACATTTCATGCATGAGTGACTAAGGTTAATGTTTTTGTAAGAGTCCAGATCTGGGATACTACAACTTGTAAAGGAATAATATTCTATATGTGGATGCATTTTATAAAGTTAGGAAGCTCCAGATGAACATTAAGTCACTTTGACCTACATTTCATGCATGAATGACTTGGGTTAAAGTTTTTGTAAGAGTCCAGATCTGGGATACTACAACTCTTAGAGGAAAAATATTTTGTATGTAGAGGTGTCTTGTAAAGTTAGGAAGCTCCAGATGAAAATTGAGTCACTTTGACCTAAATTTCATGCATGGGTGACTTAGGTTAACGTTTGTGTTACAGCTTGGATTTTAGATACTACAACTCGTAGAAGAATAATATTTTGTATGTAGATGCATCTTGTAAAGTTACAAAGCTCCAGATAAAAATTAGGTCAGTTCGACCTAAATTTCATGCATGAGTGACTTAGGATAAAGTTTGTGTTACAGTCTATATTTTAGATACTACAACTTGCAGAAGATTAATCTTTCATCAGTAGATGCATATTCTTTAGGTATGAGGCTCCTGATTGAAATAAGGTCACTACATTTCTTGCATGACTGGCTCAGATTTAAGTAATAAGCCAGATCGTGAATGGTACAACTTCCTTGAGTGCTTATAATACTAGACAAACATTCAATAAACGGGCGAGGGGATTAGCTGTCGTTTCCGAGTGCCCCTTCTCTTGTTAATGTTTACCATTTAAAAAATTTTACGAGGACCATTAGAGCTACGGTTCATCATCCTTAATTTTGGCAAATATCAGCATATTAAAGGCAAAATAGGTGAAAAGAAAATAAAGTTTTACAAAAAACTACTTTTAAAGATTGTATTTCTACAGCGGAACTGTATTTTTTTCAAATTGTCAGTTGGACGAAAACCTTCAAACTAGAATTTTCCTCCAATATTTCGGTCTTAGGGATATTACTTTTTCGCTGCTGCATTTAAACTGGTAATAAATGTGTGCGTCTAATAGCCTTTTTCCAAACTTAAATTTCCTTACAAGAACATTTGATGTCTGAGGCCTTGAAAAGCAATCCCAGAACAAGTACCGTTTTAAAGTATTACACTGGACTTCTCTTAGTTTTGTTCTCTTACGGAATACAGGTTACATTTTGTAGTAACAGTTGAAAACGTCATAGAGCTAGAAATGATAGTCTTACGATCATTATTACTTTTCTACTTACTCAGTTGAAAAGAAATAACACAAGAGCGGCTTTTTTTTGTTAGAAAATTTAAATAGAAGCAATTTAAGTGAAAAAAAATGATAGGTTGACGGTCTCGTTTTTGAGATTTAAATCATTGAAAATCTGGCGGAAAATTGAACTCCTCTGATTTTTCTTAGGATTAACATTAGTACGGTTTGACTATGAATGAATGTTACAAAATAAAAAGAATTCAATAAGATTTTTACAGAAATGCTCACAACATGTATAAAATGAAAATTTGGTACGAAATATGGGTCCAATGGGCAAAATATTATAATGCTTATAATGCTTTTAAATGGATAAAACCCGACGATTCCGAAAATCTGAGGGAAATCACAAAACATGAGGAGCGAACCTCCTTAAGAGAAAGTTAAAGCTTTAGATGGTTTTTAGTAACTGGTCCCTGTTGATTAGGAATGGTCCTTATTATCGATCCCTGACAAGCGGTTTAAATAAATTAACAGTAACTTCGGTATTTTGCTATCTATAGTTTTTTAGTAAAGGTTACGTTTTACAGTACTGTATTAGTCCTTGTATGAATCTAGCTTTTATGAATCTGCGTCAAAGAAAAACTGGACTTTAGGAACATAATTGCAAGTTAAAAGTTACAACCTAGTTATCAGATCATCCTCGAATACCTAATATATTCTATTTTTTCTTACTTGACTATAAGAGTCCATGAGCTAGATTTTTCACTTTTTATCTATCTGTTTAGTTATATAGTTATCGTTGGTTAATGTTCCAGTATTCAGGCTTGCATCAGACTTGATGTGATAAAATTTGCTGAACGATAAATTAAAACACATATTTAAAATATTGCATCAGCAACGGCAATCAGATATCAAAATAGTACGGGAATTCAGAGATATAAATGGGCTTCAAGATTAATTTTTCTATGTTTCTTTAAAATGACTTTCGAATTCTGTTTACTTGATACACAAATTTGATTGGTCAATTTAAGGATTATTCATTGTTTACAGCAGCTTCGGTATTTTGTTACTTACACCAGACTCAAATCATAATATCTATTAGTACATAACATGTAAAAATCCTACGATTTCATTGGATAATCTGACGTCACTATATTTGAACAGCTATTTGTTTACCTTGACAGCGGGATACTATACTTGACGACGGGACTATACCTCACGTGACTTCCGGTTTACAATACTTTGCCTCCTTTTGGTTTTGATTTCTTTTATGTTATGTACTTAATTAATTACGGACTTCTCCCTCGGGAACCGTTTTCCTATAGTGTTGTCTGGTGCGAATAGTGCACTATACGCCCCAGACAACACTATAGGAAAACGGTTCCCTCTGGAGAAGTCCATAATAGATTACTGGGGCAACTATACACAATACATTACAATACAGTAGACTTTATTTCGAATCAAGGAGCTCATACGGGCAGTATAATTACAAAAGTATCAAAACAAACAAAGAAAAAAAATTTACATTGATTTGTGATGATTTTTTTAAACAAAAGTACAGAATTGAATAGAAAATGATGATAATAATAATAATGAAATAATGCAAACATGATATATATTGTGCAATATGATATAAAATATGAAATTGTGAAACGTATGTTAGATGTTGCCCACAGGAGACACAGACACACAATATGTCAGGAGGGACAGCCCCCAATATCCGGCAAAGCTGGTACTCAATAAAGCCTTGCGTTCTTCAGTAAGGAGGGTTAATAGTTGAAATATATTATACAAGAGTTCTGGATCTTCTGAACTCATCAACCAGATAAATTTATTTTCAGTAGACAAATGATTAAAGTTTATATAATTTTGTTTTGTATTATTCAAAAATTTATTTCTTTTTGGCGATAATTTTGTGCAATTTAAAAGAAAATAGACACAAATCATATATTTTCTTTACATGTATAACTGTTGTCGAATTGCATAAAACTGAAATATGGTGCATCGTTTTTCTATTGCACCTGAACCTTTCCAGAAACATGTGTTTCTGACCTTAGCGTAATACTTCTAATTGGCTTAATTGTGTGGTGCAACTTGGTACCTCGCTTGTTGTAGTGCAACTGCACCTCATTTTTGAAATTGTCTTTTAGCGTAAGATTGCATATAATTTAAACGAAATAGTACTTTAGTATATTAGTAATACGATTCTGTCCACATTCTGTTGGGTTCTTTATCATGTCTAATAATTAAAATACGATAATATTCATTTGTCTTTTTGTCTCACAGACTTTAGCTCTTGACAACTCTGTTCGGAAATTTTTTTATTACCCCCATTCAACTAATAACATGCTCCTAGCTAAACAGGGTGTAAACTTTATTTATATTTTGGTCTGATTTAAACCTGAGAGACCCTGAAAAGATATTGGAAGTTCCATATTCGTTTGGCTCCAACCAGGATATTGATAAGTAATTTTACAAAAGTGTATATGAAGTTACCTCTTTTGTTGACATTGTTGTAAACAGGAGAGATAACTGCAGAGGGGATGACGTGACAAATATTATGTAAAGACAAAGTTAAATTGGTTTAATTTGTTAACAATGTATACAAGGTATTTTGTATACTATAGTGGACAATTCTTTACGCATGATGATGACAAAAAGTTGTGAAAAAAAAATATACATAGCTTTATAAAGTAGGGTTTCTAAGTCCAGTCATGTGACAAAGGTGCACTATAAATCTGACCATCACAATGAGTTCAATTTTTTAGAGTTTTATACATGTTACAGTAAATTCATGTAATCAGGAAATACACGTATTGCTTACAGCCGTTTCAGGTATCCACGTTACATCAAAGTTTGCAAACTTTTTACCTAAGTCAGCTAAGACTAAGGTGTGTATTGCATGTAGTTAAATGTCCAAATTGCAAACTTTTTACCTAAGTCAGCTAAGACTAAGGTGTGTATTGCATGTAGTTAAATGTCCAAAATGCCAAGACAAAATTCACACCTTGATGAAGAGATTATATTGCATTTCATAGTTTTATCTGAAGGTGAAAAATAATATCTGAATGTTATTTATACGTGTAAATAATAATAAAGGTATCTGTACATCAATCTGTCTGTCTGTCAGTCACAATTTTATGCAGTTTTTATATGGAATAAAGTTTTCATATTTGGTTTGAAGCCTGCGGATTAACTAGATATAATTTGCCTCTCCAGGTCTGTAGTGCTATTATTTATTGTTTACAAATACTTTTGGTTCAATATTAAGAAATCTTGACGATTTTAAAGTAAATGCCACCATTGGTTTCTTACATTTGAAAATATATTTCAATGAAGCAAGATATGCTTACAAATTATGGTTATCTTTCTGATACAATCTGGAATAGCCTATAATTCACCTGAAGGTGTAACTTTCATGGTTGACAAAGTAAAGTCATTTAAAGATGGTTTCTTATTGGACGGCTGAGTTTGTTATTCAAAGCAATACACATTCATAGGTAAACCAAACAATGAACCAAACTTAGCTAGCAAGAAAGGTAATTTATTTGCAACATGCCTAGTCGTTTCAGCTGTAAGTATCCCAGTAAATGGGACAGCTAGTTAATACATGTATTTCCTAGATGCACCAAAAAAAAACAACAAAAAATACAAAAACAGGATAACAGTTAACACGTACAATGGCCGGGAACTACAATCGCATGCCACAATTTTCAAGCGAACTGCACCAGAAAAACAATAATGAAAACAAAAGACAAACATAAATAACGGTAGGAACTCGATGTATTTAATGATTTATTTTGTGATTTTTCAGAGTATTTACTTTACTGTCTTTGTATTTAAATGTAAACGGCTCTTACTTTAAGAATAACAACTAAATCCGTTAGATATTTATAAGACATTGGATTTTTATATTTGGAATTAAATTGCATTTGAACAGTAAAAATGAATTTACAGTAGGTCGAAGGTTGAACTGCGTTCCTTTTTGCAGACATCTTAGCAGTGATGCTGATCTGCTCGACGCCAATTTTTACTTTAGTTTTTATTTTAAAGGGACCCTTTTTGGACCATTGCAGCTAAGTTTATTTCTTATTTGGGCGTGAAGCAGATCTTTAAGTGTAATTTTTAACTGTTTTTTAACTGTTTCGTGCTTGTGGGCATTTTTATTAAGGTTCAAATCTGCCACAAACCATTATCTAAGGAACACTTTTGAATAGGTTCTATTGATAAAACATGCTTGCCCCTGGCAATCATCTTGCAAGAGCTTCAGACTTACCATACACCATGCATTTTGTAGGACATCATCAACATTAGCTTAATTGCTAACAAGTTTCAGAACATAATATTTTTGAATATCTATCCATTGTTTTACCTATTATCCCTGCTGACAGCTGTATTGGATGATGCATACCTACTGAGCAGTCTTCTGAGGGCTATTTACATCTATTTCTTTTGTTACCCTTTTTGTCTATTATAAGTTTGATATTTTTGTCCCTCTTTGTCTATATGCTAGACAAGTATCGGGTCATCGGGATTAACTAGAAAATTCCGCAAAAACGTGTTTGTTAAAAAACAAAACAAAGCGAAACATGGTAGACAAAGCTCAAGTTAGCGACTGGTTTGCTAAAAGAAAAAATAGCAAAATAGCTTAATTCTGTTTAAAGTAAGCTTCTGATTTCATCAGCCAATAAGCCACATTTTGATTCGGAAAAAAATCAGTTGCTCATAAATCAAAAATATTATTTAGGCGGAATATCTTTTGAGTCATGCTTATAATTTGGAACTATGTGATTCTACTGTATATCTTTTTTTTCTGTGTCGTCTTGACATCAACAGTATTTAAATCATTTGACAAAGTTGACCATTTCTTTTTCTAGTATTCTTGAAAGACTAATTGCTTTGAAGCAAGAATACGCTTACTTTAAAGGTGAACGTGGGCTTGATCTTTTGTTTTATTAACCAATTTGTCTACAAAATTAATCTCGATAAAAGCAATTAAGATATGGTATCTCTGTTAGTCAATTGGCGTATTTGTTGACAACTGTTGTAAATACACGTATTTCCTTAATGCCGTAGTGAATAAATGTATTTTCTAAATCTTAGTAAATATGTGTATTTTCTTATGACACATATTTACTGTAACATATATATACTACTCAACAAAAGAAACGTCCACTCACGTTTTTGTGGAATATAATTTCAAATAAAAGCATAATTTTTGTTCTCTTTAATTTATTATCATATTTAGCAATACTCGATTCAAATTTTACTCTTGAAAAGAACGAATCTCGTCATTATTAAGAGATCTTCTGGTTGATAGAATCAAGACAAAAATGTGCATGTGCAGAATGTCAAATGGATATTTTTGTCAAACAAAATCAATATTGACACATTGCAATTTGCCTTTTTGAAAAAATCGATATCCCAACGAATTTTCGAAAACGAGGCTTTCACTTACTGAAAAAGATCTGGCAGTTTTGACCACTTGGAGTATTTGTTCAATAGTGACCTTTGATTAAGATAATGTTTAGAAATCATCATTGAGTTATCCGAAATGCATCGTATACAAAAAATTTCGGAAAACGGATGAAGTCATGACGTCAAAGTGAAAAACGTCAAAACTCTAGAATTCGACCTTGACCTTATTTTTTACGGAAATTTTTGCGTTTTTGGATAGGGTACCAGTAACGTTTTGATTTTTATCAACTAATTATGAAACTTTAATTCCAATCACCACTGACATTGTTGAACTCCGCAAAATTTTTTTGACCGCCTTTTCGAAAAATGCCTCTCGTCGGCACCGACTAAAGATTGTCATAACAGGAAAAGATATGGATAAACCAATATCTTGAGATTAATTCTTTTAAAACATGTCAAAATTATTCACCGTAGATTGGTTTGCATAAACCTCGAGGTGACTTAAAGATGAGGAACAACAATCTTTTGGATAACCAACTTTAAAATGGCCTATTTGCCCCTATTTAAACTTTTTAAAACAAAATCTGAATTGTTTTACTCATTTTAAAGATTTTATTTAATTTAACACCATAAAACACCAAATCAGATAAACAATTGTGAGTATTATTTTGATTTTAAGCATTGCTCTGGTGTATAGATTTAGACCCTATTGGTATGGGATAATCAACTACAAGTGAAGACCCTAAAAGATGTCTCGCCCGTCCCTGCTGGCCTCCTAATTGATGTGAAATCTAAGTGAAGTAATCAGAAAAGTGAACATGCTCACTAGACTGTGAAATTGAGGTCAAGGACAAAAGTCACCTGCCAGAATGACATGTACTACCCAAGACCAACCTACATACCAAATATTATCAGCCTACCACTTCTCGTTCTTGAGAAATGGACTTAAGCAGAAAAACTGAACGTGGCCACTAGACCGTGAAATTGAGGTCAAGGACAAAAGTCACCTGCCAGAATGACATGTACTACCCAAGACCAACCTTAATATACCAAATATTATCAGCCTACCACTTCTAGTTATTGAGAAATTGGCTTAAGCAGAAAAACTTAACGTGACCAGAAGACCGTGAAATTGAGGTCAAGGACAAAAGTCACCTACCAGACTGACATGTTCTTCCAAAGACCAACCTACATACCAAATATTATCAACCTACCACCTCTAATTATTGAGAAATGGACTTAAGTAGAAAAACTTATGTGGCCACTAGACCGTGAAATTGAGGTCAAGGACAAAAGTCAACTGCCAGACTGACATGTACTACCCAAGACCTACCTATATGCCAAATATTATCAGCCTACCACTTCTAGTTATTGAGAAATGGGCTTAAGCAGAAAATCTTAACGTGGCCAGTAGACCTGAAATTCAGGCCAAGGACAAAAGGCACCTACCAGACTGACATGTACTTCCCAAGACCAACCTACATACCACATATTATCAACCTACCACTTCTAGTTATTTACAAATGGACTTAAGCAGAAAAACTTAATGTGGCCAGTAGACCGTGAAATTGAGGTCAAGTTCACATGAGGTTACACTAGATTAGTACTACCACTGGACCACATATGATGTTCCTACATCAAATGGTTTTCAAAATATCCTGTATTTAGTAAAAGTTAACGCCGTCGCGCTGCCGTCGTCATACTTTGCACGCTTATGTCTCGCTTTCCGCGACTTTCGTCGCGGGTGAGACAATAAAAATTGGTCAATCTTCAAAATTTTAACTTTTTTTAACAAAGTCTGAATTGTTTTACAAACATTGTAAATTTTATTTACTTTTCATGCCATAAAAGACCAAATATGAAGAATGGTTAAACATAAAATTTCAGTTCTGATCATTTTTCTATTAAAGTGGTTTCTAAAGACATTATCGGTATGGGATAACCAACTATAAAAATTGGCAATTCTTCAAAATTGTTACATTTGTTAACAAAATCTTTGTTGTTTTACCCTCTTTATATATTTTATTTACTTTTAAAGCCATATAAGACCAAATTTTACACATGATTTCCCGTATAATTTCATTTTTTGTGCATTTCTTTAGTAAGACATTATCGGTATGGAAAACCAACTATAATAATTGCTTATTCTTCAAAATTGTAAACTTTTTGAACAAAATCTTTATTGTTTAACCTTCTTTATACATTTTATTTACTTGTAACGCCATAAAAGACCAAATTTTAAACATAATTGCCCAAATAATTTCATTTTTTGTGCATTTCTCTAGTAAATGGGTTTCTAAAGACGATATTGGCATGGGATAACCAACTATAAAAATTATTTATTTTTCAAAATTGTAACTATTTTTCATAAAATCTTTTTTTAACCCTCTTTATACATTTTATTTACTTTTAAAGCCATAAAAGACCAAATTTAATTCATAATTTCCCATATAATTTCATTTTTTGTGTATTTCTCTAGTATATGGGTTTCTAAAGACATTATCGGTATGGGATAAGCAACTATAAAAATTGCTAATTCTTCAAAATTGAATCCTATTTGAACAAAATCTTTATTGTTTTACTCACTTTATACATTTTATTTACTTTTTCAACTATAAAAGAGCTAAAAAGATAAATAGTTACCCATATAATTTCCATTTTTTAACTTCAGCACTCAAGTACTAGTATACAGATTTTAAAACTATCTGTATTAGGATTATCAACTATAGAAATGGGCATTTTTTTGCGACTCCTTTGAATACAAAGATAAAATCATAGAAATAGTTTCCCATATTTTCAATTTTGTTCTAATTATTTTGACATACCGATAACAATTTAAACATTATTGGTATAAAAGTACTGTACTGATCATGGCAATGGAATTTTTCATGTGAAGTAACTGATTAAAATAATATGCATGGGACACCAACTTTTTTGCAATTCAACAGAATGGGACATCGCTTTTTCTTTATTAGTGTTACCATGGGACTGCAACTTTTTTTATCGAACATTTAAGTTGTGCTCCGGTCCCATGCATAAGTAAATTTTGACCGGTCCCTAAATACCATGAAAATATGCAAGAATAGGGATGTTGATAGTATGTGACATGTTGTAAATGCTATAAATATACTGAAAAAATGCAACAATAGGGATATCTATAGTATACGATATGATGTAAATCAGGTGTAAATGCCATGTAGTACTCAAATTTGGTACAATTGAACTGAAAATATGCAAAAATAGGGATATAAATGGTATGCGATATGGTGTAAATGCTATCTAGCACTCAAATTTGGTACAAATTTACTGAAAATATGCAACAATATAAATATCAATAGTATGGAATTATGTGTAAATGCTATTTAGTACTCAAATTTGGTACAAATTTACTGAAAATATCCAACAATAGAGATATTGATAGTATGCGATATGATGTAAATGCCTTCCATTTGCCATCTAGTACTCAAATTTGGTATAAATGTACTGAAAATGTCCAACAATAGGGATATCGATAGTATGTTGTATGGTGTAAATGCCATCTAGTACTCTAATTAGGTACAAATGAAGTGAAAATACTAGTATGCATGAATAGGGATATTGATAGTATGCGATATGGTGTAAATGCCATCTACTACTCAAAATTTGGTACAAATGTACTGAAATAAACAAGAATAGGGATATCGATAGTATGCGATATGGTGTAAATGCCATCTAGTACTCAAATTTAGTAAAAATGCACTGAAATATGCAACAATAGGGATATTGATATTATGCGATATGGTGTAAATGCCATCTTATACTTAAATTTGGTACAAATGTACTGAACTATGCAACAATAGGCATATCGATAGTATGCGATATGGTATAATATTATATGGCCTTTTCTTTGGTGTAAGCTAGTTAATTGTGTCTCATGCTCTTACAGCGACATATACTTCAGGAGGGAGCAGGACATTATTTGTTACTTGCAAATTTTGCATTTTTTAACTGGTTTTTACATGTTTTTTGTGAAATTAAGCAGTTGTTAACTGTCTTGGACGTCCAAGACGTATATTTTGATTCATATCTAAATTATACTTCCCTTATTTTACTCTGTGTTAATTTAAAGGGAAATAAAATAGCACTGTTTGCTGTTTGGAATAAACATTAAACTGTCAATAAAACCCTCTTGCCCCCTTTTTTCAGTGGTAGAGCAAGAGAATATTCGTTTCTATGGATTACTAGATTTTAAGGGATATGTGCACGACTAATTAAAATGTGTCCCAAGCTCAGTCAGTCAAACCATCGTATGTCATCAGGTCATCGGCCACTGTGACCTTAACAGATATGATTTGACAATCATTTTTAGCAATGGATTTCATTAGAAAAAAACCTGGGTCGACAAGATTTTCTAGCATAGTGCATAGGGGGAATAAATAATCTGGCCCGCAAATTAAGCAGGCAAAAATAATCCCGGCTCGAATAAAAAACCCAGCCCCCCTGAAAATCAAATGGTTCGTGCCTTAATATTGTAAACAATAATAAAACTTACACACATGTTGACGATACTGAGGAAGGGGTTTTGTATGAATATTTTATAGAAATATTTATATCAAAACACGAACAAACACAAATCATTATTATTATTATTCATAGAAGACTGTTAACATATTGCGTTCATTACGAGACCATGACCAGCGCGTAGTAATACCATTAGTTATCAAAACTTAAAACGTACAACTGTATACTTTGATGTAAAATCTTTTAAACAAAAGTTTAATAATACACGATTCTTTCATTTGAACATCGCAATGAAAATAATCTTTCACGCATAATCATTATAATGAATGATATATCAGGAACTATATTATATGTCTTTTTGATAAAAGATCAGTTGTGATGAGTAGATGAAAAAAATTATAAATCTGTAACTCGAATAATTCAAGCCCCCTCCGTATCCGATTCTCTCCTTCTACGAGGTAATGTAGCGATCGTAGTGAGTGGAATATAACGACTGGATTATTCGGGTTAATAAATCTATGGAAGATAAGATGGATGATCAGAATTAATGATAAATATGCAAGAAACGAATAAAAATTGGTCTTCTGCGTAGTATACAACAATAAGTTTAGTTTTGTCAACCTTTAAAGAAAATATTTGAGAGGCATTGTAGGTGGACATTTCTTTTGTTGATTAGTATATAATGTTGGGTACTATTGTTGTACTTGGAGGTTTCAAAAAGGGAACGTTCACGTACAGCAAAATTCGAAACACATGCGCGTTTCATAAGACGGCCTAACCAAACAATGTGTACGATCTTGTTGTTATCTGTCAATCAATCGTACGTCAATCATATGCAATTCAATTGATATTCACCTATCGAATAAAGAGGGCGTTCTGTACGTCAATTAATTTTCTGTCAAATTCATTGATTTTCAAATATGTTTATTTCTTTGTTGGGTTATTTAGATTTCTTTTGTGTAATGCTTAAAATATAAAAACATTATTCGTAAGATGATCAATTAAGCTATTTTATCGAAAAGCCGTTATCAAAAGTATGAAATATGTTTAAACAGATTTGATTTAGAAATTTTGAAATTCTTGAAACAGTTTTTATTAGGACTTCAGACCTATTCATTTTTTATTTGAAATCCTGTCCGAAAATCCTGACAATCATTCACAACTTTCCAGTGTCAAGGTTGGAAAAATATTTTATGAACAGGCCGTATTTCCCATTTTCATGGCTCAATTTTCAGCGGTTTCAGCGTCACGTCCTATATACTTTCCCGTCTTCCCGTTTACTTTTTTGTCACGATCCCGTTTTCCGTTTGCCTAAAAAAGGCAATCCTACTTCCCGCTCATACTGCATTGAGACTCACTTATCAATTCTGATTATACCCCCTTTTCAAGTTTTTTATGGCGGTATATCGTGGCAAATCTTTTGACAGCATAAACATGGAAGTTTATATACATCACGCGAGTGCTGTGTACATATATTTATTCAAATTCATGCACCACGGGCATTTGTTCTTGCAGAGGAAGAACGGCAATACGATCACCCTTTGCACGTCGCAGACATGTATACAATTTGTACTTGTGTTTTGTTTTGTTTTGTTTTGTTTTTTTTTTTTTGGGGGGGGGGGGGGTNTGGTTTTTTTATTGGTTTATTTTATTTGTTTATTTAATTTTTTTTTCTTCTGGCTTTTGTTTATTTACGCCCACAATTAATATTATTTTGTCAATATTGATACAATCTGTTTTTAACAAGAATTTAAATGTTTGGAATATTGGCATATAGAAAAATCAAAGCTCCGATGGAGCTGAATCTCAAAGCCCTGAAAATCTACACGTGGCAAAACTTCGCAGTCATCCAAAGAACTGCCGCATACGTCTGCATGTATTAAGTTATTCTGTAATGGGTGAAAATAATCGGATTGTGTGATTTCGCATGTCCATTTCATTGCTATAAATATATACAATACACTGTCACAGGTAAACAAATGTTATTTTCATCTTTGACAAATTACTGCGCGACAGGTTCGTTGATCCGGCCGAGACGCAATATAATAAAAACGAGTAATTTGATAAACATGCATATTTTTTTCAATTTAACATAACAACATTGTATTCAACTCGAGGAAATGAAGAAATATAACTTAAAAATACAATGTATATACGATTTTGAAAGAAACTTGCGCACTACATTTTATTGGAAGCACGGAGATCGTCTTTTAGAGCTGTTAATAGGCTTGAAGCCTCGCGTGATTTTTTCTTGTCATATTAACATCTCTCCAGCCATTTCATGGCTTCGAGATAAAAATAAGAAGTAATAGATATAAAACTGGAAAAACATTTTTCACGTATACACTATACAACGAAAAGGATGTGTGCAGCAATGTGTTGTTACCTATGGATCGAGCTTTCGGAAATCGAGGATTCCGATGAGGTGCAAGAAAAGAATTTCAGTCGATGTTCTGACCAATTTTGTCAATTTTGCCTTAATTCTACACGAAATAAAAAAAATATCCAGAAAAAATAAGGATCCCAACTTTTGGAACCTCCTCTGGATCCGCCAATGTGCCAAATCACTGATACAATAAGAATCAATAATAAAACTGAATAAAACAAAAATCGTACCTTTATTTTTTTATTATTTCGGTTTGTAATTGCACCCGTGGTAACTTTTTCATTTTAAGAATGAAGATTTATTTAAACTCTCTGACAGTATACACTGTAACAAGAGGCAATTACAGATACATTAAAGTACAAGCAAGTTATTAAACAAAAACAGATAAACATAATATTAATATTGCTCAATCATAAATTATAATACACATCAGTTCAAATCACATTTCAGTATTAAATATCTGAAGACAACGTGAATAACATTCATATCGAGTAGACCGAATTATTTCGAGTATGTACTTTTAAATGCCATGCGTAGATTATAACAAGAATTTTGAACTAAAGAATAATACATTTTTCTATTCCAAAGTGCAATGGGGGATATACATATGGGTAGTAAAAATAGTGAAAATTATAATACATATATAGAAATGAAGGATTTTTAACATGGATATATTTCTTCGGAGAAGTAAACTTTTATGATTTTCACGTATATACAATGTGATATGTGAAGTACATGCCAAAACAGATGTTTTTAAAGGAATCAAAAGAAACAGGTATTTTGTCTAGATTGATTTTCTGTGTCTGCTGTTATGATCCATAGTGTATGTCGTAAGTTTTTGGTCGTGTTTTTTATTTTCATTTCCCTTTTTTAGCTCACCTGGCCTAAAAGGCCATGTGAGCTTTTACCATCACTATGCGTCTGTCGTCCGTCGTCCATCTGTCCGTCTGTCCGTCCGTCCGTCCGTCTGTCAACAATTTCAAAAATCTTCTCCTTTGAAACCACTGGGCCAAATGTAACCAAACTTGGCCTGAATCATCACCAGAGTATGGCTTCTCAAAATTGTGTTCGATTAGGCGGTAGGTCAAACAACATGGCCGCCGTGTCTAAAAATAGAACATAGGGGTAAATTGCAGTTTTTGGCCAATACCTCGAAAACCGTTACAGATATCAAAAATCTGACGGAAGTAAAAATGATCAGCATGGCAGGATCTACCTGCCCTGCAATTTTGAAGAAAATCTGAAAACCCATTTCGGAGTTATAGCCCTTTTTCCGTTCAATTTTCAAAATTTTTCGTTTTTTATTTTTTATTTCAAACAGTGTAACAGAAAGAGGTCAAGTGTAAATTGCAAAAATGTTCAGCATATCAAGTTTTACCTACCTTGAAATTTGAAGAAAATCCATAAACCCTTGTACGAGTTATTGCCCTTTTTTCACCGAATTTTTTTAATTTTCGTATTTTTCATCTATTATTTCTAAAACTATAGAAGATGAAGGTCAAGTGTAAACTGATGAAATCTTAGCTATGCTGTGGCGACTTTTAAACTGATGTTGAAAATTATTCCTTGACCGCCATTTTCAAAATGGCTGCCAAAAAGGCGGGAAAATTCAACATTGTCCGATTTCAATGAAATTTGGTTTCCAAATAGATTTGATGTTGCAACTTCAAAACAGGTGTTGAAAACTGTTCGTTGACCGCCATTTTCAAAATGGCCACCAAAACAGGCGGGAAAATTCAACATTGTCCGATTTCAATGAAATTTGGTTTCCAAATAGATATTGATGTTGCGACTTCAAAACCGGTGTTGAAAATTGTTCGTTGCCCGCCATTTTCAAAATGGCCACCAGAAAAGGCGGGAAAATTCAACATTGTCCGATATCAATGAAATTTGGTTTCCAAATAGGTCTTGATGTCTCAACTTCAAAACTGATGTTCAAAATTGTTCTTTGACCGCCATTTTAAAATGGCTGCCAAAAAAAAGGCGGGAAAATTCAAGATTGTCCGAATTCAATGAAATTTGGTTTCCAAATAGATATTGATGTTGCGACTTCAAAACCGGTGTTGAAAATTGTTCGTTGGCTGCCATTTTCAAAATAGCCACCAAAAAAGGCGGAAAAATTCAACATTATCCGATTTCAATGACATTTGGTTTCCAAATAGGTCTTGATGTCGCAACTTCAAAACTGATATTAAAAATTGTTCGTTGACCGCCATTTTTAAAATGGCTGCCAAAAAAGGCGGGAAAATTCATTGTCCAATTTCAATGAAATTTGATTTCCAAATAGATATTGATGTTGCGACTTCAAAACTGATGTTGAAAATTGTTTGTTGACTGCCTTTTACAAAGTTACGTCTCGACTTCAAAACTGGTGTCGAAAGTGGTCCTTAGCAAGAACGTTTTTGTCAAAAAAAGCCCAACAAAGAAATATAGTAAAACATGATCAGACTTTAAAAACAGTTCAAGATGTTGGAGGTGTTCGAGCTACAAAAGTCTGAGAAACTGAAGATCAACTGTATAACTTACAATGTTTCGTTGATTAAGGCAACTGAAAGCCAGGTGAGCGATACAGGCTCCTGGGAGCCTCTACTTATTTGTTTACTTTTTGTTTTTGTTTTTGTTTTTGTTTTTGTTTTGTAAAACTCCAAATGTTTGCACTACAAGTAAACTTCAAGACCACCTGCATACAAGGCGTTATAATATTATTTTTTTACTCAAACCTGAATCCCGGGACCTGAACACTATTATGTCATAATTTTTGGTAATCTTCTTAATTTGTATTTATTTACGTAGAAGTGTTTGTATACAGACACCGGTCATTTTTAATCTTTAAAAATGACATTCGGAAATCGGACCAGCTAGTAAAAGGGTTTTTTTTTTTTTCATCTGAAATGCACTAAGATAACAAAAGAAAAATCGCCGGTTCAAGTATATCAGCCGATTAAAGAATTATCTTCGGATCCTTAGTCAATGTGTTGCATGTATTTTGGTTTACTGGGACACTTACGGATTACTTTTTTATGAAAGTTTGTTCTTTTTTGAAAGAAATTATATTCACAAAAATATAGTAAATATTGAAATTCCATTGGGCAAATTCAAAGTAAATAAATAAATTGAACTGAATTGTCAGATGTTTTTACATTGAATCGAAGAACGTATGCTTTCCAAAACCTAACACAATTATAATCCTTTTCTTTTGTTATTTTTGTCATGTTTTGGCGCTGGAAAAACGTCTCATTTCTGATATATATAATATTTCTACAAATTTCTAAATGTTCTATGGATTGTGTGAATGGAATAGGACGGATATGTTTTTCTTTTGAAACAATAAACGGAATGTATTTACTGTCTAAAATAATCCGTATGATCGTATTAGAATAGTAAATATGAAATTCTTAAATACTTTATGTGAATTTGTAAATAAAAACCAATTTGATTTTGTAAATACGAAATGCTTATCGGTGATGTGATATTGAGTAAATGCACATGAGACAAAGTCATGGTAAAAACAAGGCTTTTATTTTAAGTTATCATGCATTAAACCAACTAATATGATTATTTAGATAGTGTCGAAAATCGTTGAACGGCAAGCGGCCCCCTAATTGGGGAATATTATCCCTCGTAGAATACTTATTGTACTCGCAAGCTCGTGCAATATAAAATTCTACCCGGGACAATATTTCCCAATATTCATGCAATAACCATATAATAAGGTTGCAAAAACATTAGACTTATATGTAAGGTGGGTAATGTATAGTATATGATTGTTGATCAACTATTTTTTCACGGATAGAGAAAAGCATTTTTGTCGTTTACACGGCCCTTACATATGGCCCTCATGGTATGCCATTGATGACGAGGTTCCAGTTTTAAGGATTATGGATGTCAGTTAAAATGTCACAAGAGTTAAAAACGTTTTGATTTTCAAAAAGGGGCCATATTTACGGAAGCCAATAGGGGACCTGAAAAAAAATAAAATTATATCGTTATCTCGATATATATCGTTATTTCGATATAATTATTTCGTTATTTCGATATTTATTCGTTATCTCGATATAATTATATCGTTATTTCGATATTTAAATCGTTATCTCAATATAATTATATCGAAATCTCGATATAATTATATCGTTATTTCGATATTTATTTCGTTATCTCGATATAATTATATCGTTATCTCGATATAATTATATCGTTATTTTGATTTATATTTCTTTTGCGTGTAACCCATGCATATTTCAATTAAAAGATGGGGTATTTTGTTGAATTATTTCATTTACGGGTATGTTTTATCTGAATTAAAAGGGGGTTCAAGCACATAGTAAAAGCCAAAGTGAGACTTGTTTATCATCTGACTTCAGGTAAACTTTTCTTTAAAGATCTCCTCCTTTGAAACTAAATAAATGAAAATTTTGCCGAAAAAGACTTCATTTTATTTTCATTTCTGATTTTAAAAAACAACAAAAAAGATCTCTATTACTTTTCAAATAGATTATAATTAAGTAAATAGAATTGTCTGCATATGAAATTAATTTATCCCTATTTGAATGGATAAAACCCAACAATATGGATCACCATGACAATTATAGTTCCTAAACGGATGTACACTTTTCGCAAAAACGCAAACCAAAGACCAACTTGTCATTTGTTCTTGGTTGAAATTATTTAGGGTGATAAATTTTCAAACATAAAATCATAATTAATAGTTACCTTTTTGTTATTCAGAATCAACAACCCCTTTGACTACAGCATCTCAATCATTGGACGTTGCAGGTTAGTTTTCACAGTTAGGGTAGATTAAAATTATTTCACAGTAACTGCAGATCGGGGAACGGCTCCCATGTTACAAAGTCTACGTCAAGGGAAATTAATTGATTAACTGACTAATTGTACACATTTAATTTTAAGGAATTGCTTTCTTTATTTTGTTATATGGAAGACTCGGCAAATTTGATATGGACATTAAGTCTATAATGTAGAAAAACTTAAAATTGTAACTGAAATTAATTAATGCCATTTACAATTCATGTGTGAAATGGAGAAGTTAAGACGTCGAAGTAGTATTTAATATTGTAAGGTCTTTCTAAAATGAGAATGATACACGTATGGGGTATGAGTGTTATGTTATTGTTTAAGGCCTCATTATAACTTGAAGACAAACAAAAGCTTTGTTGCATTTGCTATACCTTACACTACATTTTCCGATATTTTGCCGCATTTAAATTTATTCCTTATCTCTATTTTTGATCATGTTGAATTTCCAAGACACTATTCTTATCGGACAGGTATATCAACACATAATGAAGAGAACAAAAAAAAAAAAAACCATAAACTGGGTCAATATAGCGATATAGCGAAAAAAAAACAGTAAATTAATATAAGCAGACTTGCAGACCAGAAAAACTGGGACGTAACTTACATTCTTTACGTAATAGGGGATATGGACAATTGCATTGGCTTTCAGATAAAATGACCTGAAAATTTTACACACATACTGGCCTCTCACTGATTCTGCCGATGTCTACTGAAATATATGATGTTTCATGACCAAATCCTTCGGGAAGTTTTGAGTTTTATTTTTCTTCCGTAGTGCGACAGTGTTTTACCAGCAGACTAGGCTCCTTGAGCTAGGCGGTAGTTTAGCGGGAGCACCCCTTGACCCATCTTTCAAAATTACGTATTGTCATTTTTTCGCCTTTCAAGATTGTGGTCATATAGTTAGTAGTCTACCTATATTGGTTTTTATTCATATGTTTATTATACTATAGGGAAATGGGATAGATAAAGGGGAGGTTTGTGTACCCATAAAACGGTTTAATCATACCGCTGGCTTTTGCTGGTTCCGGTAACAAGTCCTGCTGTCCCGAGTTCCTATCGATAATTTCAGCCATTGCAGATATTTCCTGTTATCCCCTTTTTACATTGGTTTACTTGTTTGAAACATAATAAACATCGCTATATTGACCCAGTTTATGGTTTTTGTCCTTGTGTCCCTCAGTAAAATACCGAGGGAACAAGGGAAGCAATGACCATAAAAATATAATAAGTCTAAAGTCATGGCAAAAACGGTAACAGAGAAAAACAAAGACAAAACAAGAGCATGA
This sequence comes from Modiolus philippinarum, assembly GCA_002080025.1. Classification (NCBI taxonomy): domain Eukaryota; kingdom Metazoa; phylum Mollusca; class Bivalvia; order Mytilida; family Modiolidae; genus Modiolus; species Modiolus philippinarum. The sequence goes on along the minus strand of MJUU01013931.1, from coordinate 41,010 downwards.
GACAGTCACAATGCACGGAAATAGAAAGACGACATCAAGAACTAAGGCACTCATTGTGTGAACTCCCATGAAAACCGGGAATGACATCAGGTGCTCCGGAAGGGTAAACATGTCCTGCCCCGCTAGCGGCACCCGTCACACTATCAGTGAGTCAATCTAGGGTTAGGTCAAAAATCGGTTATGTCAAATCCGTGAAGACGTGAAATCAAGCTGAAAATGTCCGTTTTCATTTGGGACACGGAAACGTCATATCTGTAAATGATGTCATGAATCAATCCGAAATGGCCATACAGCTCATTAAAATTATTGCAGTTTGAGTTAACATATGTGTTATGGTCTCATGTTCATTTACTCCATGTCCTTTCGTAAAATCACTTTGATTGCGAATATACTTGAACTAAACATGCGTTGTAAGTTATACTAAATATTGATCCATTCATTTTAGGTTTTCTATCATGGTCAAGTAAGGAGCAATTATTTATGCAGACGGTTGAGTGACTTTGTGTTTGTAAAGAGTTTCAAATCTGTTAACGATATAAGTATTTCATTTCGCACGAAAAAATGAATTATTTCTTCCACAAATATATATATATATGATGTTCTTATAGCATCAGCACATCTGTATAGTGAAAAGGGCAAGATTCTTAAGTACACATGTACTTCTCAATTGAAAATGCTGTTCCCAAAAGTCTCGGAATGGTTGATTCATAGCTTTGAATATGAATTCATACAGCAATTCCAGAAAAGGTTTGACTTAAAGTATAGATGCATTAGAAAAGGGGAAAGAGAAAGATTGTTGAGTAAATGCACACGTGAAAAAATCTTTCAGAGAAAGCACTGCAAGGATCGAAACTATTGTTGTTTTAAGTATTGAGAATATTTTTTTTCAGGAATCTTCTATGTTGTAATCTCGTCAATTGTTTGAGCTGTTGCAAGTAGAATCATATTGTATCAGTTATCTTCGAGAGTTCAAATTTCTGTTCATATCGTTAAACAGGTGGTTACAATATAATAGTCTTGAGAAAAAGTTAAAATTGAGCCTCTTAGCTGAAGTAATTTCGATATATCTGGTGCTGCGTTCTAAAAAATATTTCATTTGCGAAGAGAAGACGAATCATTTCGACACCGTCTTATTGTTTGTTGTTCTTCCCTATTGATGTCTGTAAAATTAGAAATAAAAAAATTGATGCAAGGTTTTATCAAATGTTTCTTTGGATTGTCAAAACGACATTTCATGACTGTCAAGTTCCACTTGATAGAAGTATCTTCTAAATACAATAGCTGAGAATCGAAAATTGCAGTGTTTCGACAAGTATTTTGAAATTTTATCGATAAACTACAGAATAAATTTGATCTTGATCAAACTCGTAACTTAATGGTGTAACGAAACTTTATTCATTTGATTCCTCTTCTATGCCAGCACACATTATTTGTTACTAAAATTTTGTTAAAATATGATAGTCTGCAGTCTGTTCAAAAAATTTATGATAAGGAATAAGGCATCTTTATAGTTGGATGTTACTCTGTCAATATCATTATTGTTATACTTTCAATCGATGTTTTTAACGCAAGAATTTGAATATATCCGAAAAAAATATCAGATTGCATGACTTGTTTTACAACAGAGAAACATGATTGAAGGTCAAATGGAAACGATAATAGAGGATTTGTATTCTACGGATTTAAAAGACAAAGACAATCGGCCGAGATGTCAAAATGTACCATATGTTTCGCATGAAAACATGGCGTTTTGACGTTGAAAAACTTTGAGTAACTGTGCTTCCTCAAATTTACTTGTTTTGTTTCAATTTATTATTATTTGTTCAAAATGAGATTCGATTAATTAAGAGTAACAAACGAGACTACCAGCACCTGAGGCAGGGTAGTAATAATACGAAAAGCCTAATTACCACAAACCATGACCGGCGAGTTGTATAGAGAAACTCCACGCTTCACGCCGTATAAAGGCTCCTTTACAGGTTCTTTTTAAAAGTAACAGAAGACATTAGCAATGTCCATTTATTTACATTTGCAGTGTCATGATTTGTTGAAGTTTTTAATAAAAAACTCATCGCACATTATACATACAAGACAGCGTTCTATCAAATCCACGATTGTCCCTTCACACATTAATTTGACAATTTTTTTTCTCTATTGGCAATCAATCCGGAAGTCAGGCTTCAAAAAAAATATGCCAATCAATAAAAATCTAGATACACTACAGAATCCTTGTTTAGCTAAGGTAATCTTGTGTTTTCAAAAATTCTGGAGTGCGACGCCAGAAAATGTGCTACTGTCATTGCCTCTTCGAGGAGAATACTGTAAAATCCAATGTCAAAGGCACATCTCCTGATGAGCACCTAGCCTGGTATATTGTATTATTTGAACTAAACCAGGCTAATGAATTCAGTACGCATGAGAAACTGATCATCTTTCACAGCGACATACCGAGGAGCACCCGTTTCGCATTTATTTTCCAAAAAGGTTAGATATTATATAAGAGGACAAGTGGCGGCTATCTTAGATCTAATTGGGACTTGCCAGACACATTTGTCAAAGGGAACCAACTTAGGACAGTTGTGATCAAGTATGATTTCAATTTGCCAGGTATTCTCAGGGGGGAATATCTGTGAATGTATTTTCCTATAGGGTCCAATGTTAAACAAAGTTTCCCGCTTGCAGCCATCTTGGATGAGGTCGGTAACTTCCATCATGAAGAGAAAATGTAGTCCTTGACACACTGAACATTTTTGCCTTTAAAACTTAACCTCTAAATTGTTTTTAAGATACATGTATAAGGCAAAATATTCAAACTTACATGTATAAGGCAAAATATTCAAACTTACATGTATAAGGAAAAATATTCAAACTTACAATTGCGGTATTTTTTGAAATTAGTACTTCTTTTTGGACTACTTTTGGATTATGGCTTTTCAAATTATTTGATTTTAATGCATCTTCGGTATTTTTTGTATTACAATTAAGTTGACCAATAAAAGGCAATAATTCATATATAGGGTTTCAGATTTTCTTCAAAATTTCCAGGTGGGTATATCTTAATATGCTTAATTTTGCAATTCAAAATTGATCTTTTTCTGCTATACAATGTAGTTCTTTCATAAAAAATAAGAAATATAAAATATTTGAAAATTTTACAGAAAAGGTGCAATAACTCCAAGACCGGTTTTCGAATTTCTTCAAAGCTGCAGGGCGGGTAGATCTTGTCCTGCTGGTAATTTTTTACCTTGTCAGAATTTTGAGGTGCACCGGAAGAGTATGCATGTCCTTCTTCTTATCAGACATCCATCGATAATCGACAAACCCGATTAAGGTGTAAAACAATTTTTGAAAATTAAAAATATTTAGAAAGTAATTGACTTAATTGACATTGCAGGCCTTAAACAGGACTCAAATATTTACAAAGTATAACCGTATATTTTAACAACAAGGACATACATGTCATTTTTTTAAACTACAGTTTATTAAAAATAAACTACTAAAATTAGTAATGAAGGGACATTGAGAAAATGCACATGAGAAAAAGTCTCAACAAATACAAGGTACAAGTATTGTTCCTCATACTTTTTGAATTTGTTTGTATTATTCTTCTGTAACTTGTGTTATTAACTCCGAGAAGAACTACCCTAGCAGCTGAGCCTGTTCCACATCACCATATCGCTATGACACATATTAACGGGCAACTTTAACATCATGCGATATAAAGAAATTCTGAATTTTTTTCAAAGGGGCTTTAATATGGCCCAACTTCAAACATAAACTGGCAAGCGTATTTTGATATTATTTAAGATGCAGTAATAAATTATTGTATAAAAAAATTAACGTAACAACATGATAAGAAAACAGAAATGCTCCAGAAACAACTAAAAGATTACTCCTTGCCAAGTTTCACAAAAATCCCTTCAAACATCGTTTCATTTCAGCATTGAGTAACTATTCTACTACAAACGTATCCATCCATTTAACCAGTGCACCGACTTGAATAATGGGGCTTTAGTTATTGAATATTATGAACAAAAAATGGCAAAACTCTGGCATTAATTACTTTCGGAGTGTAAAAGCTTTACTTAAGATTAATTAAAATTACAGTCAATACAAAGATAAGTAAGTTTCATCCTTCGACATGAATGATTTGTTCTTTAATTTAGCAAATTTAAAAACCTCCTGAGCAAATACCTAACCTGTGTGTAGATTTGTTCTCTGTTGGCGATTGGTCAATCATGTAAATGTCTTGTGTCAGTTTCTAGAAATAGTGCAACTGGATGTTGATGAAATTAACCCCTGCATCATAGTTTAGCAAAATGATTTTTGCAATTTTATTGCCATGATTACTCAATTTATTGACATTTTGTTTAAAATATTTCAATCAACATCCCTTTTAAAGAATGGCACATCGATGGTAGCAACGAAATGGCGGCATATTTTGAGAATGGAGACTACAGAGATCACTTTACTTTAAATAAATTTAGTACAAATTATAGGAACAATCTCTTACATTGTTTCTCAGTTTATTTCGATAAATTCGCAAACCTCGATAGTTAAATTTTCGCATGTTAAAGTTCTCGGTAAACCTCGAACTTTAAAATGTCAAAAATTTAACTATCTGGATTTGAGAAATTACGTTATAAGCTGCAAACAACGTGAGAGACTATATTTCTTCACTTTGTACGAACCGTTCCACCTAATTTGATTCAATCCAAATTTGGACAACTTATTAAATGGTCTTTCAAATTTTCTGTTCTGCAGTTCATTTGTTGTAACAAAAAGCAACGTTTCTTCTCTTATATTGCTTATAAAAATAATTGTTCTTGAATATATGGTTATATGATTAAGACATTCAATCTTTTGATGGACTTTTTTGTATCGTTTCGGCAACATTGTTTATCAACATGTCATAGTACATCGGCAAACGAATACCGAAGCAAGAAAAGGAAAGGGGAAATTCTAAAATCATAAATCCAACATCACGGCAATTCACAGCAACAAGAATTGAGACAGTATGACAAAGACAAAACAAAAAAAATAAAAATGAACAAGAACGCCACAAAACTAAAGCACTAGCAGTATACATAGGTATTTTCATGGTTACAAAATGTGCATCTTTTCATTTCTCCTACGAATGACACTCCATGACGAAACTTCAAAATGGAACCGTGCAAAACAGAGATAAAGTAATTTCTATTTATAATGATAAGAGCAAGTATATTGATTTTATCCTTACTATTGAAGATCCCCAAGATTTAGATTATCATTTACCCAACAGAACTAGAACTAGATAAAGGTAACAATGATTCCAAATACAACTCTTTTCTGGATCTTTTTCTGGATACAACTACCATTATTGACTAAAATGTATGATAAAAGAGATGATTTTTTTCACTGAAGCTAATTTACCTTTTCTTTACGGCGACGCTTCATTCTACTGGATGTATCTCAAAAGGTACGATCCGCATGCGTTTGTTCTACCCTTGACGATTTCATCATCATAGCCAAATTTTTACAACAGGGTTACAGATTTAACAAATGGTTGAATACATTTAAGAAGTTTAATAGAAGATATGAACATTTGACATTTCTTATCTTCATTTTTACGAAACATTGTTAAAAAATGCAAGAAACTGATTGAAAACTGGGGCGTAACAACCGATTTCTACTAAAATATATGATGATTCTTTACCTAACCCTTGGGGGGGGGGGGGGTGGAGTTTGAATTTTTCCGCGTTGCGACAGTATTGTACCAGCAGACAAGACTCCTGGAGCTAGCCAGTTGATTAGCAGCGAACACCCCTTGACCCATCTTTCAAAATTATGTTTGGTCCTGTTGTTTCCCATTCAAGATTGTGGTCATGGAGGTAGTAGTCTACCTGTATTAAGTTTATACTAGGGATGGCAACGAGTAACCGGTTACTCGGTTAATCGGTCGAATGAGGTGTAACCGGTTAGCAAAATCGGTATTCGAGTACTCGGCGTCAAAATTTATTTCAGTTGTATACTGTTATGTGTACAAGTCATACATCGGTATTTTTATTTATCTAATTGGCTGGATAGATATCAAAGACCAATTAATTGACCAGTGGTTTACATAACGGAAAATTTAATAATTCCTTTTAAATTTTCAGTTCTGTCATATTGTCTTCAACTGTAGTCTAATAAGCTTACTAAATTTGAATTATCTACCTATAGAAATTAAAGTGTTTACATAAATTTAAAAAAATGTTTAATTATAATGTACTTCTAAACAGAATATGTATGCTAGAATTACTTAACTTATGAACATGTATTACGTATAATAATACAAACAATAAAAATGTCCTGTGGGGTGAGCACCGGGATTGAGCACTTTATGAGGGGACTGGACATGCCTCTTCACAAAATAAAGTAATCTATAAGTTACATCAAGAAAATTTGTAATTCCACTTTATTACCCAATTTGTACAGTTTGAAAATACGAAAGAAAAAGTATTTATGGATTAAATTGGTAAAATATTTATATAAACCAAGAAAAAAGTAGATTTTCCTGACATGGCGATTGTAAAGAATCTTATGGCCATCTTATATATTTTTTTTTTCTTCGATGTACATCACGAAACAGAGATACGAATTTAACTATTTATTCATATCATTTGGAAAACATTTCATATTTTATTTAACACCGGTTAATCGGTCGAAAGGTTTTCCGAATAACCGGTTACAGTATATCTGTGAAATTGCCTTCCTTAGTTATCCCCGCACTTTCGAATGAAAGTTCGGGGATATTGTCGTTGGCCTCGTCCGTCCGTCCGTCCGTCTGTCCGTCCGTCCGTCCGTCACACATCCTTGCGACGCGAACTCCTCCTACATTTTTGGATTTAGGGTTTTAATTTTGTT
>MJUU01013931.1:0-32660 GCA_002080025.1 Modiolus philippinarum | reverse complement strand
TCAAAGACCACGTATTTTTTGGAATTCTACCTAGCAACCATGCTGTTAGGGTTTGTTTCCATTAGGGCATTCATTTTCACCAATTGAATTTCAAAAATATTTGATTCCAATTTTGGTAAATTTCCTGAAAGTGTCAAAGACCACATATTTTTTGGAATTCTACATTGAAACCATAGTTAAAAAATTTGTTAGAATTAGAAGAAATATTTCACAAACTTGATTTCCAAAATATATGATTCCAAGTTTGGTAAAATTTCTGAAAGTCTCAAAGACTACTTATTTTTTGGAATTCTGCCTAACAACCATATATTCCTTAATTCCTTATGGTAAAAATAGGGACTGTCAATAGTTTAATTTCAAAAATGTTAAGAAAAATTATTCCCAGGGTCTATAGCTGTTTTCCGTGTCAAACAGGGGGTGCGGGGATCACTGTCGTTTCCGACAGTCCTTACTCTAGTTTATACTTCTGTTTATCAAAATGTAGGGAAATGAGACTGTGAAAGGGGGGGTTGGATGCCTAAAAATCGGTTTAACCGTACTGCTAGCCATAGTCCGTACCAAGTTCGATTGTCCCGGGTTGCTATCGTTGTTAGTGATTTTTTTCTTGTGCAATTTCCTGGTGAATTGTGACATGTGATTGTGATTTTCGTCAATTGTAAGTGTTTGCTGAGATCTTTTGCTTTAAATCCTTCCATATTTCTCGACTCGAGAGCAAACGTGCAAGGGTTGGTATAGAAGGCTCAGTTTCCTCACCTATCCGTTTCCCCTTTTCCAATGACAGTCAAATTGCGTTTCTTTTTCTTATAAAATGAACCGTAGTATTATCGTTACATAGCAAAAGGACCCATATCATGTTCCGTTACTATTGCCTACTTACATGTACCTTCACTGCTCAAGAAAATAGAGCTGAATCATAAGTAAACTAAATTGTGCTGTCAGAAACGACATTTATCCCCGCAGTTTGCAAGTTAAACTATCGATTTCCTTTCCAAGTCCAAACCAATAAAATTATTGTGATCGATTTATTTCACTTATACTAATGGGACTGTTGCACTATCTCTAGTTACCGTGTCCGTAGCTAGCTGGTGAGTTTCGGTCGATAAGCCCCGTTTAACTAATGTTAAATTGGCAAAGTTTAAAATGAAATTGTGAATAACGCTGAACAACTATATACACAATTTCAAAGCAGTTACAACAAATGACATTTAAGCTTCAACATCAGAAAATCGCAAAATCGTATGTTTTGTGGTTATTTTTAAATAATTTTGTAAAGTTACCATCTATCGACACAAATAAGTGTCATAAATTGATCTTCATATGCATGATATCCCGTTAATTTTTCGAAGAAAAACAATTTTATCTATATTATGATGCCATTTGCTGCATTGCATACTGTTTACCTGTAATCTGGACACATTATCCACACCTGTGGATCGCTTACATGTCAAAATCAGCGGTATTCTTTTTGATGTACAAATCATATAGGTGTGACAAAACAAGGTAAAAAAAAAACGAAAATTGTTTTTTTTTTTAACAATATGTATTTAACCAGAATATCATCGGTATTTGAAATATACATTTTGATTCAAAAATCTTTTGCCTTTTTGCAAATTTGTTTAGGATTGGAATACACATTTTTAAAAATCAGAAATTAAGACAATTAAAATTGAAATGTGTCATGCAAGGATGAAAAGTAAATATAAATAAATAAAACTAAACTTAAAAAATGACGGGCTTATATTTTATGCATTTTAGAATTTGAGATTTTATTGAAACTGAATATTCTATTAAATGCAGGTTACTGATACATGTCAAATGTCATCTAGTCGAATTCAATAACACCTGTATATTGATATACCTGTATATTGAAATTTGTTGCGGGTGGTACATATTTTGGTAAGGTAAACCCTCTCAGGTAATTTGCAATCAGGTGACCTGTTTGTTATCTCGAATTTTGATTAATTACATTCAGAACAAAGATTGGGCTAGCTAATGAGATTGTTTTGTATGTATTACACACAAAACAGAAAATAAATAACAACAAAAGCATAAAAATAAAAAATATAAAAGATAACACAATAAAAAAATTAATGTCTTTTATTTGAAAATAATATTAAAAACAATAAGTTACAATAGGTTCGAATTATCAAAACTTAGTTTGTACTTCTTTAAATTTCTGACGAACCACGGATTATAAAGGAAAAACTCCATTCAGTTGTGTATTTCAAAACTGGTTCTTAACAAAACGGCTTCATATATCGACAAGCCATTACCTGTATTAAAAGTTGAAACACGGAATTTCAATATGCGAAAAGAATTATTTTGAAATTGTAAGTGGTCTTAAAGGTATGAAATTTTAAAAATGACCAATTTTACATACAAATGCACTAGCATTATCGACCGGAACTCACCAGTAAATGATAAAGGGAGCTAACTGTGCATTATGAAACAGTCCCGTTCAAAATGCGAAGATTTTCATTTCCGGGAATTAGCATATCATTTCCGGGAAAAAATATTTTCATTTCCGGAAATATTTATATATCATTTCCGGGGTTTTATAATATAAATTTTCCCTTATATACATCAGTTCCGGGAATTCAAAGACAAGTATGCCTAATAAGGAACAAAATTCAAATCTACCCAATCCATGTTCATATATTATTTAAGTCCTGTTCATTACGGGAAATTGAAAGAGGGGTTTGAGAAGAATCCATTGTACGATGAAGTGCATTCTATAAAACGTTGTAAATTAAGCATTGTTAAATGTGATATTCACATGTCTAAAAATGCATAAATTCCTGTTCCATATTATTGGTTATGTTCACCACGAGAGATTGAAGGAGGGCTAAGAGCAGAATGTATTGTAAAATTTTTTGCATCCTCTTAAAATGTTTTACATTTATAATTGTTAAGAAACGAAAAAAGGCGATATAGTTTTATATGTTCATTCACATAGTCACTAGTATTCCTTTAAGATATTTTATGAAACATTTAACAGACACCTTTGTAGGGACCTTGAATCATATCTGTATGCGTATACGCAAAAATCTCGGAAAAGATATGTATATTTTTACCGGAAAAGAAATATAGAAATTCCCGAAGATGAAAATTTTGAAATCTAAAATTCCCGGAAATGAAAGTCGTCCTCAAAATGTACGGATTAGGCAGAAATCTAACAGAAACTCTGTCTTGTAGAGTTTCAGAAAGTACATAAAATTGAAATCATAAATTTTTGTGATCCAATGCTTGAAAACGATCGAAAGCAATAAAATGTTTTCAAAATGTATAGTTTCTAGGTAGAATACCCTGCTTACTGAAGTTGAAATCTTTTTTTTTCAATCTATTTATTCGAATTGGTTCTTTCACCTAAACATATTTAAAGTCTATGGATTTCTGTGGAATATTTCAAAAATACCCTGTCTTGGAGAGTTTCAAGAAAATTATAATCAAAATTTAGCCAAAACGCCTACAATGGCCGAAAAGTACAATCACATGACTCAATCCACCAGCGAACTTCACTAAAAAAGCACTAAAATAGCACAAATGAAGACAGAAGACAAACGTAAATAATCATAGGAATTCGAGATAGCCGGACATGGTACCGGCACTAGTTAGTATAACACTTTTGCACTAAATGTCTACTTTTTAAGTTTTTTTTTTAAAAGATATAGGTAAAGATGTAGATATATCTGAAGGACAGAGGGTAATCGCATGATAAATTGGCAAAATAAATGATCTACCTTTTTCGCGTCAATAACGTTTAAAACAGAGAGCCTTGAATGGCAATATAAATACCTTAGGTAATGATTATTTTTACGTAATTCTATTTTATTGTTTTACGCTTTCCAACACTGGTATTGTTTTTGTATTACTGTTTTTTGTAATTATACGATTAACACGTTTAATTTTTAATTTTCAGATATCATGAGATCAACAGAACTTTGACACAAGAAAAAAATCAATCAAATTCATTGCTGAAATCATCTTTGTTTTACAATACGATTTGTCGAGGTGGTGCTTTTAAAAGTTTACGTCTCATATTTTTTGTTTTTTGGGGTTTTTTTTTATTTTTTGTCTTCTTAAAACATGTGTAATATTTCCTTCTTTTGAAAAATAAAATAAAACATGTCTATATGCTCTGTGTTATTGCAAAGGATAAATACATTTTAAAAATAGAGAAGTTAAGGAATCTTTAGTTATTAGAGTGGTGTTTCGTAAACTATGAGTGTACCTGATGTCGAGTGTTGTGGAATATTTTTTTCCTTATATTTTCACCAGTTTCTCTATTAAATCAACGGCAATCTCTTTTATTGAAAACATTTTTTAAAGCTTCCTTTCAAATTTCGATGTTGTTCAACAAAAAACTGTTCAAAGTTGTCATGTGAATGATTTTTGTATTTTTCGGGTAACACTTTTCGTCAATATCAAGTGGACAACGAATATCAAAGGAACCTTATTATGTTGTCGTATCCAATGAATTTGATACTTGATATTGATGAAAAGTATAGTTTAATAAATGCAATACCATATGGTTGCAATGACAAAATTGATAGTATAGATAATCTATCTAGCCCTAAATGCAACGATATAAATGTGATGCGTATTTTTGGACGAAGTCATGGCCATTGCCATTATACATCGTCTTCATGATGTATCTATAAAAGGTCTACTTCCTTTTGTTTGCAAACCTCTAGGACTGCATCACATTCGCACAAAACTTTACTCGTTGCCACTTACTAAACTGCACTGTATAAAGAATCTTTAGAAAATTCTGTTACTGATCCATCCTCGTCTTTATACAAATTAGGCGAAGTTATCCTTGATATTGGTCAACACAGATTATTCCAACCTGTTAAAGAACACGCAAATGTAGAAGAACGCCTTCCGTTTCCACCGATAAAATTTGCTAATAAGGGTTTGGAAGCCATCAACCTTGCCAATTACAAAAACAGGATAACAGCAAACACCTAGAATGGCCATGGAACTACAATCACATGCCACAATTTACAAGCAAACTGAGCCAGAAAACAATAGTCAAACATAAATAACGATAGGAACTCAGGTTACTGGACTTGGTACCGGCACTAGCAAAAGCCAGTGGTAGGGTTAAACCGGTTTATGGGTACCCAAACCCAATATACTGCATCACAAAAATTAAAAAAAAATACCTCCATATTTTAAGGACACATCAGTTCCAATCATCTCATATACCTATACTTCACCGATAGCATCTAAAATTTTCAATCATAAACGTGTATTGCAGAGCCTTACCACCGACGACCTAAAGTCTAAACCACCTGATTGTTCATGTTTAAATTCACCTTACAGATATAGTCCCTGTGATCACGTCATCGAAAACCCGTCTCTCCGAGATATCCTTGCAAGGGGATCCAAATTCCGTGAACCACGATCCATCAACTGGGAGCAAAATTTTAAACTCCTTATGGATGCTGTAGAGGACTACGCCAGAAAATGGATTAAACATGAACAAGATAAAGACCTTGATTCTCTTTCGGGGTGGATTAAAGGTGTGAGGTCCATGATTCTTAAACGAATTAGTCATCTAGGCGGGTCAATGAGAACTAAAGCATCATCCATTTTCCAAAATGCCGATTTTGCCAGATATTTGTCCTCCATTCATGACAAATTTGTTGTTGTCCCGGTAGATAAGGCCCCTAATAACATCATTTTCATATGTAAAAATCATTACATCGAATGTTTAAAGAAAGAACTAGGCATTGGTAACTCCCAGGGCAATCCAACCTACACAGCTACTACTCTGTCTAAGGAGGAGATATTACAAAACCATAAATCTGTTTTGCTTTCATTTGGGATTTCAACCAAAGATGAGGACACCGATCTCCCTTCCTTGTACTGGGTACCAAAATTACACAAATGCCCATACAAACAATGGTACATCGCTGGATCTGCAAAATGTTCCACAAAACCCCTTTCTAAGCTTTTAACCTCCATCTTGACAGCCGCAAATGAGGGCCCTCAAAAATACTGTGATGCTAGCTTTTCAAGAAGTGTAAATGAAATGTGGATATTAAAAAACTCTAAAGATCTGCTTGACAGCCTAAAATCATTATATATACTACCATTCCTCATGAACAACTGAAATCTCGACTGAAAGACACAATTCATAGATGTTTCTCCCGTAAGAACGAAGAACGAAGATACATTGTCATAGGCAGAGAACAAGCATACTTTGTGAAATACGACTCAGAATCACAGAAAAAATACACGGAGGAAGAAGTGATTAAAATGGTAGAGTTTCTGATTGATAATATATTTGTCCAGTTTGAAGGATTTGTTTTTCAACAGACCATCGGAATTTCAATAGGCACAAACTGTGCACCTCTTTTAGCCGACCTGTTTCCCCACTCGTATGAGGCAGAATTCATTGGAAGCTTTTTCAAAATAAAGACCAAAAAACTGGCATAGTCCTTTAATTTCAGCTTCCCTTATATAGATGATATCTTATCACTAAACAACCCTCGCTTTGGTGATTTTCTTCATCTCATTTATCAAAAGAGCTTGAAATTAAGGATACTACAGATGCTTCCACATCGGCCTCGTTCCTTGACCTTCACCTTGAAATTGACAACAGAGGTACATTACAAACTAGGTTGTATGACAAACGCGATGACTTCACTTTTCAATAGTCAACTTTCCTTTTCTTTTTGGCAACATTCCAAAAGCACGAGTATATGGAGTTTACATCTCACAACTCATTCGCAATTCAAGGGCTTGCGGTCGTTACAGTGACTTCCTTGATAGAGCCCAGTTGCTTACAAATAGACTACTTAAGCAAGGTACGTTACCAAAAACTTAAAGTCATCACTACAGAAGTTTTACGGTCGACATCATGATCTTGTCGACAGTTACGGGATATCTGTTTCCCAGATGACAACAGATCTTTCCCTCTACAACTAAAGTTTGTTTTTCCTCTATCGGATTTGACTTTACTACCGGGGTTGACATGTTCAACACGGCGTGTGTCTTATAAGAAGCAGGAGATGCTTACTCTACCGGTGCACCTGATCTCACCCATGGTTTTTATTGGGTCCGTGTTGTTCATCTGTATGTGTGTCTTCATTTTTCTTTTTTGTCCTGTACTCAATTGGTGTCCTTGTTTCTTAGTGTTTCCGATGTTGCCTTTGTCCATAGATTGTTCGTTCTTTTCACTGACGGTTCGGCTCTCACTTACTTTTATAACAAATAAGCACTGGTTAATACAAAAAAAACAAGGAAGATCCTTTAAGGCCCTGTCACACTATAACGTTCTAGCCAACGTGTCCCGACGTTCGCGAATTTTTATTAGAACGTTGGCACACGCCGAACAAATTGAAGAAATTCTCTTGTTGGGCGCATTCATAGAGTCAGGCTAATGACCTACAACGCACGGAAAACTTATCCATAACTTGTATGTGCCGCTAGCGGAGCAGGACATGCTTACCCTTCCGGAGCACCTGATGTCACTCCCGGTTTTCATGGGAGTTCACACTATGAGTGCCTTAGTTCTTAATGTTATCTTTTTATTTCCGTGCATTGTAGCTGTCTCACGTCCTTGTTTTGCCTTTGTTTTTATCTGTTACCGTTTCTGCCATGTCTTCGATTTTTGTAGTCATCGCTTCCCTTGTTCCTTCGGTATTCTACTGCCGTTGTTGTATGCAACGCTCACAAAACGTGTAACAGCGTATGGCAACGTTGCAAAGGCGTTTTACTAGCGTACTTAACGTATACCGAACGCATCCATAACGGTCTTCTAGCATTCAAAGCCCTGTCACACTATAACGTTCTAGCCAACGCGTGCCGACGTTCGATAATTTTTATAGAACGTTACCACACGCCGAAGAAATTGAAGAAATTCTCTTGATGAACGCATTCATAGCGTCAGGCTAACGGCCTAAAACGCACGGAAAACTTATCCATAACTTGTACGCAACGCTAACAAAACGTGTAACAGCATATGGCAACGTTGCAAAGGCGTTTTACTAGCCTACTTAACGTATACCGAACGCATCCATAACGGCCTTCTAGCATTCAAGGCCCTGTCACACTATAACGTTCTAGCCAACGTGTGCCGACGTTCGATAATTTTTATAGAACGTTACCACACGCCGAAGAAATTGAAGAAATTCTCTTGATGAACGGATTCATAGCGTCAGGCTAACGGCCTAAAACGCACGGAAAACTTATCCATAACTTGTACGCAACGCTAACAAAACGTGTAACAGCGTATGACAATGTTGCAAAGGCGTTTTACTAGCGTGTTTGACGTATACCGAACGCGTCAATAACGGTCTTCTGGCATTTATAGAGCGTCTATATAGCGTTTTGAGCATTCTTTGTTAGATCGGACTGAAATTCTTCATCTCAGGGACATTTGCAAATGTAGAAATGGATATGAATGCAACCAAAAATACGACAGATTTGCAGAAGGGATAGGTCCCTCAAAAATATAAAGAAATAATTTCAAAAAAATATGTCAGTATGATACTGAAATAAATCAGCTATTTACATTACTTTGGAATTTTGACTTGCTCTTTAACCATTACTTTATAATAAAACATCGACTAATACGTTACTCCTTAGTTACAAGGACGCCCGTTTTGCGTTCTCTTCACGTTTAAAACAACTTTCGAGAAACTACTACATATCGCACACATTGCGTGCACAACGAACCTCTAGCGTTCGTCTAACGTCTGCATAACTTATCAACAATACGTTGGCGAACGTCGTGAAATTTTGAGCATGTTCAAAATTTTCCGACGCACCCAACCTTCAACAACGCACGCCAACGAGAGCCGACGTGTTTGTAACGTGTTACAATCGTGCCCCTTACTTATACAACGCACACCAGCGTGTATGAAAATATTTTCACACGCTGGGCACACGTTGTGCTGTGCGTTATAGTATGACAGGGCCATCATAGAGCGTCTGTATATCATTTTGACGATCTTTGTAAGATCAGCTTTAAATTCTTCATCTCAGTGGCATTTGCAAATGTAGATATGGATAAAAATGCCATCGTTAAATACGACAGATTTGCAGGAGGGATAGGTCCCTCAAAAATAAAAAAAAATATTTTCAAAAAAATACGTCAGTATGATACGAAATAATACAGCTATTTACATTACTTTGGAATTTTGCCTTACTCTTTAACCATTATTTTTATAATAAAACATCGGCTAATACGTTACTCCTTAGTTATAAGGACGCCCGGTTTGCGTTCTCTACACGTTTAAAACAACGTTCAAGAAACTGCTACTTATCGCACACATTGCGTGCATCACGCACTTCTAGCGTTCGTCTAACGTCTGCATAACTTATCAACAACACCTTGGCGAACGTCGTGAAATTTTGAGCATGTCCAAAAATTTCCGACGCACCCAACGTTCAACAATGCACGCCAACGTGTGTCGACGTGTTTGTAACGTGTTACGAACGTGCCTTTAACTTATACAACGTACACCAGCGTGTACGAGAATATTCTATCACGCCGGGCACACGTTGGTGCTGTGTGTTATAGTGTGACAGGGCCATTAGATATCTCGACGAAAAGCGATTGGGGTGCCTGATAGAAAAATCTGTCTCATTTTATACAATAAATTTTTGAAACAGAAATTGTGTAGTGTGATGTGTAAATGAACCCGAGAAATTGAAGAAAAAAAATCCAGCTGTTAATCTACTTAATATAGTAAGATTATCATTTTCTGATCCACAATGTCAAAATAAAAGCCAAATCAAAGGTTTATACTCCAATTTCAGGATCAGACCTTGATTTGTTACACTTATCATATAAATTTGCATTTTTAATGTGTTATTTGATTTTTATATTATATGTTAAGGCAAATGTAAACTAGAGGTACTGTGGCCTGAAGTGATACCCCCACTCCCCATTGGAGTAGAAGATACCTGATATAATTTGTAACAAAAAAAAATATAATTGCACAATTCCATTGTGTACTGAAAAATCTGAAATTTGCTCAAAAGATCTCGAAAATTAACTAAGTTGTTAAAAGGAAGTAGATGTTCAGCAATCTTGAAATCTCTACTAGCGGTATAGGACATCCTTCTAAACTTGCATACAAAATTTCAAGTTGCAGTGATGAGCAGTTACTGAGAAAACTTACGAAAAGTTTCAACGATTGACAAAAGATCTCGAAAATTAACTAAGTCGGTAAACAGGAAGTAGNTGTGTACTGAAAAATCTGAAATTTGCTCAAAAGATCTCGAAAATTAACTAAGTTGTTAAAAAGGAAGAAGTTGTTCAGCAATCTTGAAATCTCTACTAGCGGTATAGGACATCCTTCTAAACTTGCATACAAAATTTCAAGTTGCAGTGATGAGCAGTTACTGAGAAAACGTACGAAAAGTTTCAACGATTGACAAAAGATCTCGAAAATTAACTAAGTCGGTAAACAGGAAGTAGATGTCCGACAAAACTGAAATCGCTACTTGCAGTATGGGACATGGTTATAAACTTGCACAAACAAAATTTCAAGTGGCAGTGATTGGTAGTTACTGAGAAAACTGTTACGAAAAGTCTCTATAATTGACAAAAGATCTCGCAAATTAACTAAGTCGATAAAGTAGATCTCCGACAAAACTGAAATCGCTACTTGTGGTATGGGACATGGTTATAAACTTGCATACAAAATTTCAAGTGGCAGTGATTGGTAGTTTCTGAGAAAACTGTTACGAAAAGTCTCTATAATTGACAAAAGATCTCGCAAATTAACTAAGTCGGTAAACAGGAAGTAGATGTCCGACAAAACTGAAATCGCTACTTGCGGTATGGGACATGGTTATAAACTTGCATACAAAATTTCAAGTGGCAGTGATTGGTAGTTACTGAGAAAACTGTTACGAAAAAATTTATGGCTATCACAGACAGACGGACAGACGGACAGAGTGATTCCTATATACCCCCCTGAACTTCGTTCGTGGGGGGTATAATAACAGAAATGCACCTCACTCGACTTAAAGAAATTTAATCACGTAAGTAAACCTGGTTATCTCTGCTTTCTTGACTTTCATCATCATTTTTTTTCCATTTAACATGCTATTTGTATTACCATAACCAAAGTGTAGACCAATTCAAGTGCCGGATTCCACTAAAAAACACCTCAATTTGGGATTAGTGGCATAAACATATTTCACTCATGGATAATTTCATTATTTTTGCATATCTCATCTTATCACAGTTAAAACATCTTTCCAAGTCAAGTGTTTGAGGTCCATGTTATTCCCCCGCAGGGAAAGAAATGGACCTCAAACACTTCACTTTGGAATATGAGTTCAATTTTGTGAAAACTTAAAACCATTTATTCAGTTTTACAGCAGATAAACAATAAATTACAGAGCAGAGAACAATCAAGGGAATCCCTTTTCCCGACAAAATTTTGATTTTATTTATAAAAAAAAAACATTAGCACGTGAATTGATGAAATCTTTTGCAGAATTTGGTCTACGTTTTCAATGCTCTTTGAAATCTCTAAAAATACATAAATTCTGATTACATTTTAACTGAAAAATATTAAAATGCGATCATGTGATTTCAATAATGGCGAATGAAAAGGCTTCTGTTTGCCTTTTTTCCAGTTTGTTTTTGTTTTTTTCCCATTTCCATTTCCTTTTATTTTATTTTATTTCATTTTATTTTTTTTAATTTTGCTCTCGTTTTTTTATTTATTCTTTTACTTATTATCATGATTTTTTTTTGTTTGGTTTTATTTTTTATTGATTCGAGACAATGTTTGAAATTGTATATGTTCATGGGTGTTTTTAAATTGATCTACGATTTTTTTTTGAAAAATATATATGTTTATGACAAGTATTAAAAATTAAGAAATTAAAAAATTAAACTATCGAATTATGGCAAGAAATCAATAATGTTACTGTCAATATTAACGAAGCCATTGTTCCAATTTATCAAAGTCAGATTATTCTTTTTTTGTAAGCAAAACTCGATAACCATTGTCGTTGAAAATGTGGGGAAGAGAGATTGCCATTTTTTTTTATCTGACTGATTATGAAGAAAAATGCAAAAGACGAAATTCTCTTTTCGTGCAAAATGCTTAGTATATACTGATCAAGTAAGCTTCCCTTCATCCGGCAAATAATGGGATTCTTGAGTTTGAAACAGTGCATGTGATGTGCACCGTTGCAAGGCATAGATATCTGTACTCTAATAGCAAATTCTGACAAAACAGCACATCTTAGTAGGAAGCAAAATAATTCCTAACCTATTTGAAAGTACAAGGTTCGGTAAGGGTCTTATTTGGCCCACTTATTTTCTAAATTTAGAAAAAATGTCCAAACTTTGTTGTCTTTTAATACAGTAGAATGGTTACATTAATAGATTCATGTTCATTTTGAAAAAAATACTACTTGGATCCTAGAAATAATGCGAAAAATTTATCATAAAAGGCAAAATGTTAAAGGTTAAAGACTTTTTGTCATTTTTGATTGGTTTTTGATTGAAACGGAAGTGGCCAACAACGTGTACAATCAAAATATTTATATTCAAATTGTAATTTTACACAATATTTATAATGATCATTAGTGTACACATGGTTGGTCAATGTGCCAAAACCATCGTAAGGGAACAACACAAGATATTGGTACTAGGACTGGTACCGTTAATGGAGAAAAACATTGAATTGTTGCCGTACAATGAACTTGGTACTAGCTAAGTATCAAGATTATTGTAGGGCAACAGTCCAATGCTTTTCTCCGTTTATAATACCAGTCCTAGTACCAGTATCCGGTGTTGTTCCCATACGAAAATAACGAGATACAAGAGCATGTGAGCTGTTAAAAGGGATGAATTTAAAATCCAAAATATGACCTAAAGCACAAAAAACACATGGCAAAATAAAAGAGTAGAAACAATAAAAAGGTCGACCGATATATTTCGACAAATCTGTCGTCTACAAGTGGGTCGTGAAGAGTGAAGTATTTGTTAAAAAATATATATTGTTTACAGGTAAAACATCTTTAACATTGCGTGTACAGTGTTTAAAAATAATGTATATAATACAGGTAAAAAATCTTCGACATTATGTTTACACTGGTTATGTGTACACTATTAGCAACAGCCACTGAAAAACATACGACATCGAGACTCATTTATCATAGAATGATTGTTTTACGTTTAAACCCCTAGGTTTTAAAGTGCCCAGACTGAAAATAATCCGTTGTTCCAACGTACGTCTATTGTCCTGGCCTCTATATAATTTTATGAGCACTGTTACTTACATATCTTGTGGGCAGTGGTTAGGGAGTCTGAAATGATTGCCGACTGGGCAATCCGTATTATTACGGACAGAGCGGATGTGTTCCGCAAAGCGGCCACCCAGTCTTTTTTGTTCCCATACGGTTGTTATAGGTAATTAATGCATTTCTACCCCCTAACACGGTGAAAACGTCGCCAAAATCTAGCCCTTTTAGCAATTTATCAAGGATTTCCCGCATTTATGCTATGTTTTGTTTCCATTTTTATCTGTTGAATAAGTACCCAGAAAGAAATAACTAAATACCGAAGTTACTGTAAATTTAAATTCTCCATATGCGCATTTCGACAACTTATGTATCTTCAGTGCAGATAAAATCTAAACGTTTGGAAAGCCATCAACTCAAAGAATTGAATCGAGGAAAGAAGACATTATAGAGTTTGAGAATCCCCACATATCTTTTGTAAGCTTTTTTTTTAATTTTGGGACCAAAATGTTGCCTTACCGAACCTAGTACTCCTTTCATCTAATGACCAGAAAAGACTGTTCCATTTAATACAAATACAAATAAGTAACTTAACATCTAAGGAAAAGTTCATTGCAGAATCATATAACATTTCACATGCATGCTTCTCGGAAGTTAGCATCCTGGCACTTTAAAAATGTTTCCCTATTTAGCAATGTGCCAAAAAATATAAACCCGAATTATTTAAAATATTTATGACGTTAATTACCTGATAATGTGTGTTCTATTTAAGGATATTCGCTGGTCAAATTGAAAATAAATTGGATTTCAAATAAGTGTTAATTTTGTTAGAAAACTAAACTGAAAAAAAGTTTTAAAAAATGATAGGTTCCTGATGCCAATATTGAGATATAAGTGATTTAAAATTTTGTGGGAAATCCTCTTAATTTTTCATTGGTTGAACATGAGCAATGTTTTATCTATGAATGAATGAAGGTTACAAAATTTAAAAAAAAAAGGGTTTTATGGAATTTTGTCATAATGTTGCAAAAGATGTATTAAGTGAAATTATCAAACAAAATAAAGCTGTTCATGAGCGCAAAATTATAATCCCTTTAAATGGATAAAACCAGAGAAGTCCGAACATCTGACAGAAATACCAACACGTGACCACCGATCACCCTCAAAAAGTTGAAACGTTACTTTTAGCTGTTTACAAAATTAGAAAAAAAAATAATAATGTTAGTGTCCAAGCAAACATACACATTTTATATATGCCAAAGATATGGATACAGTTAGAGGATTTTTGCTTTTCATTTTGATGATATTGGTTATGTGTTCTCTATCAGCATTTATAAACAACAAAATACCGAAGTTACTGTAAATTAAATTTCTACATAGGCAGTCTATAGAACTTATGTTTCTTCAGTGCAGATCAAATCAAAAGATTTGGAAGACCATAAACCAAAATTTTGTAAAATCTGAAAGAGAACAATGAAGCAAAAAGATCTAAATAAAAAAAACCAAAGTGAGCTATGGAGAGAGGTACGCAAGCGGGAGATACTTTTTAGTTTTAAGCAAAATTTTCTAAAATTTTGATATTGCAAGTTTCTAACATCAGTTTTCGGGTCAGCAACGAAGTTCTAACTACTAGGGGTTTGTGAAAACCTTCTGGGATAACAGTGCACTAGCAGTGGTATCGACCAAGTGGAATTAATTTTTTTTTAATGCTGAAGTTAATGTAAATCATTCGGTTTATCTCTTCCAAATGATTTGATATATAAGGGTAAAGAAAACAAAATTAGTGCACAGAACTGTCAGAAGTCGAGATTCAAAGGGCAAAATGAAAAATTAGGTGCAAAACCAACAGAAAATTTGCGGGTTAAAGTCGCTTTATGGCCCACTACACCTCCCCATTCATTTTGGTAGTATCTTGTAGCAACCCAACAGCAATCACAATTAAAAGGTCGTAAAAATGAAAAGTACATCCCAGTAGTAAGTCAGTATAACTGAAAAAGTTCTGCAATTTTAATTATTATTTCCCCTTCAAATCAAACTGGCCTCAACGGTACTGAACGTGAAAGATGACACTTTTATTTAACCTATTACTATTTGGAAAACTTTCTTGATTAATAACGAGATACATATGTAACTACTCAATAGTGATTCCTAATGAAGACAACCAGGTTACTTCCACTCCGTTTGTGCTTCCGCACTCATCAAAATAGTTCAGTTCCGAAATAGGGTTTAAGTTATATCTATGACGTGACAACCATAATCACCTAAAAAAATGCACATTTTGCCCGAGATGAATTTCATACAGAAGACGTATCGGTTTTTGTTTTCTTTTTTATACGGGATGTATATATGTATATTGATATTCATATACAGAAATCATTTATATTGGTTAGCTGACATGGCATTTGACATCAATCTTAACCAAAGAGGATATCTATCATTAGGGTTGACAAGTTCTACTTGTCTACGATGTTTTCTTTTTTTCCAAAACTGGAATTGTGGTTAGACTTAATCTGCGTTAGAAATGACTAAATACCGAAGTTACTGTGAATTTAAATTCTGCATGTGCGCATTTCGACAACTTATGTCTCTTCAGTGCAGATAAAATCTAAACGTTTGGAGGACCATAAACTTAAAGATGTTTAAAGCCTGAAAGAGAACAAATAACCAATATGATCTAAATGTAAAGCCAAAACCAGCTAAGGACAGAGCTTTGCATGAGGGCGATACTCCTTAGTTTTAAACAAAATCTACAAAAATTAAGATATTGAAAGGTTCCAAATAGAATCGGCTTTCGGGTCAGCACCGAAGTACTGACTACTGGGCTGGTGAATTCCCTCGGGGACTAACAGTCCACCAGCAGTGGCATCGACCCAGTGGTAACAAATGACTTAATACCGAAGTTACTGTGAATTTAAATTCTGCATATGCGCATTTCGACAACTTTTGTCTCTTCAGTGCAGATAAAATCTAAACGTTTGGAAGACCATAAACCCAAAGATGTTTAAAACCTGATAGAGGACAAATAACCAATATGATCTAAATGTAAAGCCAAAATCAGCTAAGGACAGAGCTTTGCATGAGGGAGATACTCCTTAGTTTTAAACAAAATTTACAAAAATTTAGATATTGAAAGGTTCCAAATAGAATCGGCTTTCGTGTCAGCACCGAAGTACTGACTACTGGGCTGGTGAATACCCTCACCAGCAGTGGCATCGACCCAGTGGTAACAAATGACTAAATACCGAAGTTACTGTGAATTTAAATTCTGCATATGCGCATTTCGACACAGAGAAATATTTCTATATCCCCCTGCCTGTAATGTTCCTAGTGTGTCCGATATTGATTTGCACCAGAGACAATTTATGTCTCTGTTTGCACTAAGGTTATTAAAATTAGGAAAGAGGGATGGATGACAAAGACTGTCTGCCTAAAGCTGTGTCCAGCCAGTGGTTTAGGTTTTCCGTTTTATATATACAGTTTAAATTTTGGTTGTTTGTGGTTTCTTTATGACGTCACCTGCATTTCTAGTGGTGAAGGGTTATTTTGGTATTATTTACATCACACATGATCTCTAAATTAATAACAGCCTGCCATGTCATTTGAATATTTTCATCAAAAAAGGGTTCTCAATGTTAATTTTTTATGTATGGGTCAAAAAGTTATATTTATTTTTGTATGTTGTTGATATTTATATCCAACACCATGTGCAGACATTTAAAAAATGAAGCCCATTCCAGTCATTTACACAACAGTTATTAGAATGTCTGTTATGGTGTTTCATCTGTTTGGATGTGTATTCATAAATTTTGATTTGTGTTCTTAGTTTGTACATAATAGATAAAAAAGCAGTAATTTTTTTCAAAGCTTCAAACATAAGTTTATTTACAACAATAAAGAATATGAGATTTATATGCTTAATTAACTTTTTCATAAATATTCAATATTTAAAAAATGTTCTAACAGAATCGATTGAAATGATTCACAAGAAGAAATATGTTTGTACATTTGATAAAGCAGTAGTTCAAGTAAAGTATGATAATAGAAGGGTCAAGAATATAAGCTTTTAAGGTGAATCGAAATGGTTTGGAAGAAATTAGCAAACAATCATAGAAGTACTTTATTTGTTTGATTAAACATTGTATTCTAAGAAGCATAATATCTCCGATCAAGGACATGTTCTTATATACTCTTTTGAATCCAACAGTACATTTGATGAAATGTCCATTTCTTTCCATTTAGAAAAAATATTGATGATTACAAGTTTATTTTCAGGTTTTGCCTTCTTTATCAGGGCTTGAACTTCTTAAGGTCTTTATACACAATGAATACATGCAAACAACGTCATTTGCTGATCAACGTAAAGAATGAATAGTCTACCAAAAATCAAGAATTATTTGCAGATCTGTAAAAGACATGAAAAGCAGCTGACTCTTATAGCAGAACTTCTGCAAGAAGTTCCGAGTTTTTCAAGCTGAAAGATATTCAACTGAAAAAAAAATTTAAGCGAAATAAGCCAAGTTTTGAACGATTTGATAATTGTTGATTTTCAAGAATTGCCCCTCTACCTAAAAATATAAAGTAACTGAATATACACACAGGAATTATATTAAAAAGATAAATGAATTCAATATCACCTGTAACATTAAAACTGCAAATCGCAACCTGGTCAGACCAAACCTTAAGTCTTTGCATGGGGGTAGTACAAGGACAAGGAGTAATATTGACACTTTATTCCAAGTAAGCGTTTTTCGAGTCTGATAATCAAAAAATACTTTTGGATTCAGATATTCATGTAAAAGAACCTCTGATAATAAAATGACCACCTTAAATATAGCCAGGTAGTCAGACGCCTTCTACTATTGAGGACACTGGCCATTGTATTGCTATAAGATTGGGGTTAAAATGTTTTGTGAGGACTGTTTAAAATTTCAAATATTTTGCAACTCCATTATTTTATTCTAATGGAGGCTGTTTTACTTTTGGCGTCCTTTAACAATGAGGAGGTATGCAAGTATTTGTTAACATTATGCCATGTCAAAATAGTTTTAGCCCAATTGATGTATGTTGCTGTAAATTTAGTTTCTGCATATGACAGTTACAACAACAAATGTTTCTTTAATCCAGATCAAATCAAAACATTTGGAAGACAATATGTGCAAAATCTAATAGAGGATAGAGAACAAATAACAAATAAAGATCTAAATAAAAAGCCAAGGCACAAATTGATACATTTGCAAATTTTTACGGACTAGTTACACAACATTCGTTGATCAACTCAGACCAGGTGAGTTTTTTGGAAAGGGTAAGTTTTTTGTAGCTTTACTGCAATCATATTTTTTTTTCAAGAAAACATGTTTATATTTTGTTCACACAAACGAAAACTAAATAAATGTTAACAGTACTTCTGTATTTTGGTATTAATTTCCGCTGGGCCGATGCCTCTGTTGATAAACTGTTAGTACTCGAGGATATTCTCCAGCTCAGTAGTCAGTGCTTCGGTACTGACCCCCTCCTCTCACCCCCCCCAAAAAAAGATTTTATATAGAAACTTGCAATGTATAAATTTTAGAGAGAAAAAAACATAAGACTGAGGAGTATCTCCCTCTTGAATTGCTCTGTCCTTAGCTTTTCATTTAAATAGTTTTGCCTTAGTGCTCGATCAGGTATTACAATTTTTGGTTTAGTGTCTTCAAAATATTTTGAATTGATCTGCACTGAAAAGACTTTATTTGTCCAAATTGCCATATGCAAAAATTAAATTTAAAGTAACTTTAATACCGCTTGGCCGATACATCTGCTGGTGGATTGTGAGTCCCCGAGGGTATTCACCAGCCTAGTAGTCAGTACTTCGTTGCTGACAAGAAAACCGAGTATATCTGTAAACTTGTCATTATATATTATTTTTTTTTTAAATTCCTCTGCAATAAAAAAGATCTGTCCTTAAATGATTATAACTTCATATTTAGATTTTGTAGCTATTTGTGCTCTATCCGATTTTACCAATTTTTGGTTAACGATCTTCCAAACATTTTTAATTTTATCTGCAATGAAGAGAAATTGCCATATGCAGAAACTAAATTTGCAGTAACATCGGTACTTTGTTACTTATTATTAGTGTTTAGATGCCTCTGCTTGTGCACTAATAGTCCCCGAGGGTATTCACTAGCCCCGTAGTCAGTACTTAAGTGCTGACCAGAAAACCAATTTTATCTTACAACTTGCAAATTTGAGAAAAAAAAATGCTTTAAACTAAGGAGTATCTACCTGTTACATAGCTTTGTCCTTAGCTGAT
Organism: Modiolus philippinarum; assembly: GCA_002080025.1. Lineage (NCBI taxonomy): Eukaryota > Metazoa > Mollusca > Bivalvia > Mytilida > Modiolidae > Modiolus > Modiolus philippinarum. The sequence continues at coordinate 13,135 of MJUU01013931.1, read as the reverse complement.
TTTGGCTTTTCATTTAGATCATTTTTATTATTTGTGCACTATCGGATTTTACATTTTTTGTTTATGCACTTGGAAATTTTAATTTTATCTCCACTGAAGATATATAAGTTGTCGAAGTTGCCAAATGGAAAAACTAGATTAACAGTAACTTATTATTTAGTTATTTATTTCCAGATGAATTTGTATATAGCACATTTAAAGAATATTTTACCTCATCTCACAAACTAATTATCTTCATTAGAATATGTTAAAATAGAAATGTAATTGAAAAAAAGATAACAGAACTTTCACATTATCTGACTTAGTAAGCTGACACACCCAAGTGTATCAGACAGTAGTCAACTGATTTTCCGGTAATATGGATTTAACTTTGTTGTAGATGATCTTTTGTACATCAGCTTTTATGCATCTTTCGATTTCTAGATTTTAATGTTTTGATTTTATCTGCATGGAAGAGACATAAGTTGTCGAAATGGCCATATACAGAGATTAAATTTACACTACTTCGGTATTATATTATTTATTACCACTACGTTGGTGCCTCTATTGGTGGACTGGTTGTCCCCACGGGCATTCACCGACCCAGTAACCAGCTCTTCGGTGCTGGCGCAAAAACCGATTTTATTCACCAGAGTATTCACCAGCCCAATTGTCAGACTTGTCTGACATGAAAATTTTACCTTGCGTTTTTTTTTAAAAAAATACTGTTTTTTATCAAAATTCTAACCATTTAAAAATACTGAGACTTCATTCCGTGAATGGCACTCGGAAGATGTCCTTGGTACTGGATTTGGCCGCCTATTTCGAAACTTTTGGTAACGAGTACTTCTTTTTGGACAACTTTTGGATGATGGCTTTCCATATTATTTGATTCTAATGCTGCTGATGAGAGGTTACTCACTGAAACACGTGCATACAGCATAACGAAATTTAATGGTTTTTTAATGCAATTTTGGTATTTTTTGTAATTATCAATATTTGGAAAAATAAAATATCTAAATCAGAAAATTTTCTTCAAAACTAAGGAACTAAGAGGTATCTCCCTTGTGTAAAGCTCTGTCTTTAGTTGATTTTGGCTTTCTATTTAGATCTTTTTGATCATTTGTTCTCTATCAGCTTTTATACATCTTTCTTTTTCTTGATTTCCAATGTTTTGATAAGTCACATGACCGCGTGTACAGTTTTTACCTTACAGTCAGAAGAGCGCGATATATATCCAGAAACTAAAGTAGTACCAAATAATAACAGCATAGTGATTAATGAAGGGAAGATAACAGGAAACACTTACAATGGCCGGACATTACAATCACATGTCACAATCAACCAGGGAACTGCACAAGAAAAGCAATAACATGACAAAAGACAAACATAAATAACGATAGGAACTCGAGATAGCCAAACTTTGTACTGGCACTGACAAAAGCCAGCGGTAGGATTAAACCTGTTTATGGGTACCCAAACCTCCCCTTTCTCTATCCCGTTTCCCTATAGTATAATAAACATACAAATAAAACCCAATACAGGTAGACCACTAACTCTAAGACCACAATCTTGAAAAGGAAGAATAGACAAAACGTAATTTAGAAAGATGGGTCGAGGAGTGCTCGCCGCTAATCTGCCGGCTAGCTCAAGGAGCCTAGTCTGCTGGTAAAACACTGTCGCACTACGGAATAAAAATCAAATTCAAAACTTCCCGAAGGGTTGGTAAAGAATCATCATGGATTTCATGATGTTCTAATTGGAAGATCAAAGATAAAAAAAGTAAAAGAATCTTACAGGACTAATTTCAAAATGCTTTTCGAATAATAGTATTTGATAAAGTTTGAAAGTTATATTAAAATTGTGTGATTCTTATATATACAAAATGTACTAGCAAAGAAACAATAACAACCTTTTATAGCATTGATATACAATTAAGCCCCCTTCACATACACGAATTTTTCTTACAAATCCTTACGAATCTTTAAAATTTACAAGATTCGTAAAAATTACACGAATGCTTGAGAATAAAACACATTTACGAGTAAATTGCGATTAATTCTTTACTTAACGATATACTAAGAATGAATGCGATGCAGTTACGGTAAAAATTTACGATTTCTTACGAATATGTACGAGCGACATACGAATGGATAAATGTTATCTAAGAATTCTTGCGAGTACAAAACGAATTATTGCGATTTGATCATAGCTTTTACGGATAATTAGCAAATTATTTACGATAACTTAAAGAGTTTTTACGAATATCTGAGATTTACAAACAACAATTTTTCTTTTGGGGTAACATTTAATCACAAAAATTTCAAACTATATAACCTCGTGTGGGCTTAAAATCCATATTTAAGGAGACGAGTAACGTCCTACCACAAAATAACTTTATTTTGTACAAATCATGCCCCATTTTTTTTTTCCACAGCCACAAGGGAAAAAGAGAAAATGAACATCATCATAACTTTTCCATTCTACTTTTAGACGGGGATCATAACTTAGATTCGAGTGCCGACCCATTCGTAAAATACTCGCAATTATTTGGAAAGCACTCTAAAAGTATTTGTATAAATTCGTAAAGTAACAGCATATATTCTCAAAATGGTCGAATGATTACGTGCTTATCCGTAAATCAATCGCAAAACGACCGAAAACTACTCGCAATTATTCGTAAATAAATCGTAAAACAGTTTTGGAACCATATTGACAACGATTTATTGCGAATGCTTTACGATTTATTCCGGTCCGTTAACGATGACTTACGAGTTGTTACGATTGGCTTGCGAGCTCATTCGTGTAAATTTTTTTTACATATTGAAAAATTTTCATGTCCTTACGAATATCTGCGAATGTGTACGAGCTATTTACGAATGTTGGTGAGTTAGATACGGGTGCATGCGAACGACTACGAATCGATCATTCGTAACGATTCGTAAGAAACATTCATGTATGTGAATGGGGTATTATTCCTGTGAGATTTTCTAAAATTAATCATAGTACAGTAATGAGTTATTGAATGGTCAAGTCGTTATCTCCTTTTTCTTGGTAATAACAGCTCATTAATTATTTCTTAAAGAATTGTAGTATTGTAAAACATTTTCTAGAAATATTCTGTGAAATGACAAGTCTAAGCGATTTATTATTGATACATATTGAATTGTCATTTAAAAATAGATTATACATTTTACAGAAACAGAATTTAAACATGGCAGTCTGTGAACGGATGAAAAGAGTTTTAGCATCCACACTCGTTGCTATTTTTATCTGCAAATGGTTTCCGGTCAATACAAAACCTGGTAAAACATGTGATCTTATGATGGGATCTTACAACCAAGTAAACTGCACATCCCGCGGACTTACAAAAATTCCTTCGTTCACTACAGCTGATCGGTTCTTTGCTTTGTAAGTACTTGTACATCATATTTTTGGGAATAAGCTTCGATAATAACGATATCCTGCGACAACTTACATAAGACAGTTGTGTATAAATAATTTACTGTAACACATTTTTTGTGACTTGTCAGATACTGTTTTAATATCGTATTTAAAAAATTCAAAAGCTGGATATAAAGCCAATGCTGCTGTCATGTATAATGTTTTCTCTTCTTCAATTTTTATAAGTTTTCGATCATTCCTCTTCCATGTGCTAGATTATATTTTTCTGTCCAGACACAAATTCGTAAAAAAAAAATGCATTGACAGTATTAAGCCAATGCTCGTTTTTTGTCAAGTAAAAAGGGTGCAGTATACCGATATCCATGTCTAATAATTAATTTGGCATATACAACACTTATTATGAGAACAATATGTACACTTTCACATGAACTGTCCGCATGCGTCTACAAAGTAAACGTCCCCTGGTATGCATGCGACATCAAGATATCCTTGTTAAACTGGAGTTTTCTATGTATCATGTGTGTTTTTGTCACATGTACATTCACTCCATATCCTTTCATATTTTTCTATGTATCATCTGTAATGTGATAAATTGTATGTCCAGTGTCAAACCGTAGTCAGGAAGGAATCAAATTCGATAGTTTAGACGAACTGACTCAATGCTAAAGTTGGGTTCAGAAATAACCTCTTGTCAAATTTAACTTCAAGTTAATTTGAAAACAGCTCTAAGTTAAATTAAAGTTAATTTTGAGCAGTCGTAGAATATTTCTAGTGAAAATGTAGCTTTTGCCATATGTTTTCAGCATAATCAAAGTAATTTTCATTTTTGTGTGCAACGATATCATATCGAATACAGAAAATTTTCTCTATCCCTATGGCTTATAAGTAAAATTACTGGAAGTTTCATAATTAGGGGCATTGATATCAAATAGAATACAGAAAAAATGTCCCTTTTGTCATATGTTTTAGTAAAATTAAAGGAAGTAATATTATTGCACGCCTCAGTTTTATATCGAATACAGAAAAAATCACTTTTATTACAATGTAGATGCTATGTGTCAAGACATTCATGATTGCAGGCATTGATATCCTATTTAATAGCGAAATACATCATCATTAAAATACCAAAGCATAAAGGAAAAATCAGAGGGAAATTGTAAAATGTGAAATGATAATGATAAAAAAAAAACCATGGTACACACGTAATCCATATTTTACACAAATTCAGACAATTGAACAAATATAAAAAAGAACAAAACAACACTAAATCACTTATATTGTACAACATCACATGTCTTTTAAATTAAATAAAATTAAAATGAGTTTTAAATCGCATTTGCAAGTTTGGATGATGCTGGTGATAGAGATCTTTTTACCTAACAATATAATGTTCCCTTTCCCATAAATCCCTTTTTAAATGCAGATGAGTATGTTAACAATAAAATGCCGAAGTTACTGTGAATTTAAATTCTGTATATGCACAATTCGACTACTTATGTCTATTCAGTGTAGATAAAATAAAAACATTAATTTTGGTGTAAACATATTTTATTAATAAATTCAAACATATAACACCACATATACAATTTACATAAATAAATTTGAATCCATTAATGGGATTCAGAAACAAGTCGTTAGACTTATATTAATCTGTTTCCCGACATTATCTTTTCAAAATGTATAATCAAGAAATAGACAACAATATCAAATATATATATATAAATAAATACATTGTCATTGAATTTCACAGAAAAACTTATTCTGGTATTTATACATTTGACTGATAAATAATTTTAAACAATAATGAATGAATTATTACTGGGCAATCATAAGCATATTGGAAATAAGTTAGAATTAAGTAATTAAGACTTATAGTGTATAGAAAAGGATGTGAAAATAAAGATAGAAAATAAAGGAAGAATGATTAAAAAGAAAATGGTGAAGTCAGTTCTCGAAACGCCTGCTACTCAAAATTGTAAGCTTGAACTGCCAAAAATAATTGTTCATTTTGATCATCACTAAGATATTGCGATCCATTCATCATAATTTCTTCAGTATACATGGGATTTAAAAAATTTAAGTGTTGTTGGCGGCGGACACGAGTGAATCTATTACATTGAAACAAATTGTTGATTCAATTGCTCCACACTGGCAATTTGGCGAATCGATTATATTTTTGACGAATAAATGAAGATTTAACGAACACTGCATTCGCAAATAACTAAATACCGAAGTTACTGTGAATTTACTTTCTGCATATGCGCATTTCGACAACTTATGTCTCTTCAGTGCAGATAAAATCAATCGTGCATGTAGTATTTGTCCTTACCAGCATAAAAGTATAAAGGTTTTTTAATATCCCTATAATGAAAACTGTTTTTGAATGCAGAAATAGACAGACTTGTCTTCACACTTGAAGGCAGTAAATTCCATGACCGTACAGTGGCTGGCAAAAAATTGTTTGAGTAAAGAGCCGTATTCGTTCTAATCGGAGGAATAATTGATACGTTACGTGTATTGTGGTCATGAATATTTCCAAGATTACGTGGTACCATGTCAATCAAATACTGGGGTGTCAGGTGTTGTGTCATTTTATAAAAATAAGTCAATCTGTGTGTTTCTCTCCTGCCTTTCAATTTTTCCAAACCAGTTTCACAGTATAGTTTTTCAAAAGAAACAAGTCTAGTACCCCCAGTGACAGTTCTGGCAGCCTTTATTTGTACACTTTCAATCTTAATCACAGGATGTACTGTTGTGTTATCCCAGATGGCATCAGCATATTCTAAAATTGGTCGTATACAAGTCAAATAGATTCTCTCTAGTGTTCTTCTGTCTAAGATAAATTTAAATTTACGTAATATATTAACACGCTTAAAAGATTGGTTAATAATCATATCTATATGTTTTGACCATGTGCCATCATTTGATATCAAAAGTCCAAGATGCTTGTGTTCTTGTGTCTCTAATATGACACCATCATCCATTACAAGACTAGGGTGTAGGGGTTTTTGAACTTTTCTTGAAATTGTTAGCGTTTCTGTACTCTGAGGATTAAAAGTTACAAGCCAGTCTTTGGGCCATTTATGAATTTTGTATAAATCGGAATTTAAAATTACTGCTGATGTTGGTGGGTCATCTACAATTAGAAACAAACTGGTATCATTCGCAAACAGTTTTATTGTCGAGTGAATATTGTAAACGATATCATTTATAAAAATTATGAATAAAAGAGGCCCAGAATTGACCCCTGGGGTTCACCAGCCCTTATCTCACGCCAATCAGAGGAACAACCATTAATCACTACCCTTTGTTTTCGATTTGATAAATAATTAGTAACCCAAGCCAAAAGAGTTCCCTTAATTCCAATGGATTCTAATTTCCGTAATAACCCTTTGTGCCAAACTCTGTCGAAGGCTTTACTAATGTCGCAAAATATTACACAAATTTCTTTCCCTTGATCTAAAGCATTCCCAAACTCATTTGTAATATTGATTAGCTGGTTAATTGCTGAATCCCCAGGTGTGAATCCTGATTGATGAGACGAAATAATAGAGTGTTCTACTAAAAGTTGTGAATATGTTTGTACACACAGCGTTCCATAACTTTTCCAAGAACGGTAATCAATGAAATGGGCCTGTAATTTTTATAATCACTGGGAGAATCTTTTTTGAACACGGGAGTCACATTGGCAATTTTCCAATTGGATGGAAATATGCCTTTTTCTAAAGATAAATTAAATAATTTGCAGAGGGGGTATTTTAAAATAATGTAGGCTTCCTTTAGGAGTCTAGGATTAAGCAAGTCTGGGCCTGTCGCCTTAGTTGCGTCCAGTATTTTCAGAATATCTTCTACCTCTTCTTCGGTAATTACAATGTTAGTTAGTCCTAAAGTCCGTCGGTTGGGAATATTTGGGAGGGGTCTGTCCGAGTCATTCAGGTCGCTTTGAGAACAGAAGTATTCATTAAATACACCGGCTTTTTGTTTTAGGTCACTAACAAGATCGTCACCTACCTGTATCGGGGGTATCGTGTGCCCGTCAAAGGAATCTTCATTCATAAGTCATTGAACGGGAGTCCAATAATTTTTACTATTACAAGAATCAGACAAAATATTGTCTGAAATCTTTTTATAATAATCATCCTTTGCATTAAGCACAAGTTTATTACATCTATTTCTGAAACTACGAAATTTTTGCCAATCACTTTGCAGATTTGTACGTTTAGCTTTTTTATGTATACTATTTCTCTTACGTATTACTGTTTTAAGTTTAGTAGTGAACCACGGTGGATTGTCTTTCCTCACCGTGATTACTTTATTAGGTATGTTTTTACCAGCTATATCGGATATAGTATTTGTAATAGACTCAGTAATAATATCCACGTCTCTTGTCATAAACATTGCATCCCAGTCCACAGAATTCATTTGGTGACGGAAAGAGTCATAATCACCACGATCGTATAGTTAAATCTTACGCTTAAATGCCTGTGTTTGACGACCAGGTTGGTTAATGGAACCAATAACTAGCAAATGGTATGGCACTTGATTTAATAAAGGGGCACCAACTTCGGAATGTAAAACGGACTGCGAGTTACTTACAAGAATAAGGTCCAAAGTTCAGTAAAATAAGGGGGGGGGGGCTAGTGATCAACTGATGCAGGCTAAATCTAGATTTCAGCGAAGAAATTCTCTCATTTGCAACATTATTACCCAACTGGTTTATATTAAAATCTCCAGTCAATATCACGTCATAATTATTGGAGATGGCAATGTCTACGGACTCGTCGAGTTCATCCCATGTCCTAGCAGGACTATTGGGAGGTATGTAAAAAGTACCATATAAATATTTTTTGTTTCTGAATGCCAATTCAATCCAGACACATTCATTATCACCGACATTTAAATCACGCCTTAGTTTACAGTTATTAATTTCGAAAACCCATAAACCAAAATATGTGCAAAGGCTGAAAGAGAACCTATTTATAATAGGATCAAAAAAGGAAAGCAAAAATTATCCAAGGACAGAGCTATGCAGAAGGATATACCCCTTAGGTTTTCACAAAATTTTCTTAAATTTAGATAAGTTTTCAAATGAAATCGGTTTTCGGGCCAGCTCCGAAGTATTGGCTACTGGGTTGGTGAATACCCTCGGGAACTGACAGTCCACCAGCAGTACAGTGCAATATCAGATCTTGTTTGGCCATTTTGATCTTGTCACGATTTTGACAGGCTTTATACAATGTCGTTAAGACAGTAAAAGATTTTAAGTGGGTTTTCAAGATCATTGCTTTCAAGGGCCATCAAGACGTGTTAAGATTATTTGTGCTTTCCCTGTATAACTTCCTGACATATGGTAGCATGTGATTGTAATTTTAGCCATTGTAGATGTTTCCTGTTATCTCTTTTTTAATTCATTTACTTCGTGTACGCGTGAAAAATGATCTGTGCGTTTCTTGCTTTAGGTAATTAAAAGCGCTTCGGTTGGACATGGTGGGTTGTTCCAAAAAATACTGGAAAAAGATAAAAGGGAAGTTTTTTAATGTTACATATACTTTAAACTTATTTTATTGTCAAATATGTACAATAGGATTGAACACAAGTTTTACAACTTACATTAAGTTCTCTCCAATACAGTGAGAGCAAAGTTCTGACAGTGAACATGACGAGTGACTATACATAAACATATAATACAACCAAGTAATAGTAAAGAAAGAAGAAAAAGAAAAAAAGTGTGTATTAATTAGGTTCCCTCTGTGAATCGCCTGCTACTTCTAATAAATGTTTGTACTGCTCTGGCCAAGAAAATGTTTTTGGTATCATTTTTACTGTCTCCAAAAAGTAGTGTCTTTGTGTCTTTTTTGAAATTTGAACCATCTAAAAAATTAGAGAAAACTGTTCTCTGTTCGACGTAATTCGAGCATTTAAGTAAAAAATGTGTGGCATCTTCTTTTTCAGACCCACAATTACATTTAAAATACAATATTAGAACAGAAGTGATCGTATTTTAAAGCACTGCAGTTGCAGCGTAGCCGAGCATGCAAAATATTCGACCCTCTGTCACCTTCTAAATAATGTTTGGGAACAGTGTTTATTCCGACTTTCTGTTTAATAGTATTTGTAAAAGATAATGTGATAAATAGCACGTGCGATATTTTTAGATGTGGGTGCTGTGCAAAGTCGTTCTTGTCCAAACTTAGTATTTGGCTTGTAGATTAAGAAGAGTTTTTACTCACAACGATGTACAGTGTATTTTGAAAAACGGAAATATCTTTTTACGATGAACTTAGTGTATATTTGAAATTCTTCAGTGTATACTATGAAGACACTATAATGCTTTCGGAAACTGCACAGAGTTCAAAAGAACTTAATTCTTTTGAAATCTACTGTTAACAGTAGAAACTGGCTGTTAATCAAGTTTCAACCAAAATTGTTATTTTTGTTAAAAAAAAGACAAGTTGAAGACTTAGATTTTAAATGTAAAGGTTAGCCAATGATATTCTAATATGCGGATACATCTCTAATAATCATTATGAGTTGCAAATCGAATTGCTGTTAAATCTACATTCATTAATTAACTTATTAGTTATATTTGTCTTTAATGTAGGGCGTTGAACGCTGTTTTGACGTGAATTGCTGCTACACTTAAAAATAGCAGGATAAGCCTCTGAGGTTGCAGTTGTGCGTGAATATCAATCAAAATAATACGACGTAACACGTTCATCTGTTTTCCTTTTAAGTTATCAATGAAGGGATATGAAGTAAATGCAAATGAGACAAAGTCTCTACAAAAACATGGTAAATAAGCAATGGAACAACGCTTTTATTGTTGTTCTTCATCTTATAAGTGACTTATTTGTATATATCATCATGATTTGATCATTGACTTGTGTCATCAGTCACGATTTGTGTTTGACAGAGTCAGGTTTGCGTTGTTTTAGGAAGGATTTTTGATGCTAGGTTTGTACAATAACATTACATGCTTTCTAAAGCAGGATAGGCTTATGAGTCCTCAGTTCTCCAATCCTGACAAAACGGCCAAGCAAGCTCACCTATTTTCCTCTTACTGATTTTTTAATATGTTAATGATTTGATAATGTTCTTGCATTATTCGCCATTAGTTTGTTTTGGAGAGAGACAGGTTGACGTTGATTGGTCTTGAATGCTGCCACATTTTACAAAATGCTACTCTATCACGTGCTTCTTAAGCCTCAGTGTTGCAGTTATGCAAGTCTATCAACCCAGACAAAACGGCGTGAAACGTCCACCTGCTTCTCTCCGACTAAAAAATAAACTCGTTTATATGAACAGTACCTATTAACGCCCAAAGTTAAAGATATAGCGGTTTCTATTTTCACTCACATCCTGGAATCTTGCTCCGAACATGTAAATATCAAACATAGAATATAGTTTATCAATAACGCACATGTTCTAATAGAACGGGTTGAGTTGTCCCTTCGTTAAGACTTAAAAAGCTGGTCATTGTACATTGCATGTATGAGTTCCCTGTGGTCGTTTATATGTTGTATTGTCTATTAATCCCTTTGTCGGGCAACGAATGACATTGTTTGTAAGAGTAATTTGCCCGGTATGTTATGCTTGTTGACGACTCCACATCCCTGACAAAATTGATACATGGATTTAGCGTTGTTCAACATTTAGAAAGTGAATTCCTCTCAAACCGGTGCTGGGGCCGTTTTGAACTTATTGTGAGGTAGGACAGTGTGTGCTCTTTGAAGAAGGCGTCATGGTGACTTCAAGATGAAGAACAACAGTGAAAATGTTGTTATATTTGCTTTATCTTATCATGTATTTATAGGGATTCTGTCCCATGTAAATTTACTCCATATCCTTTTATTTGTTCACCTTATTGTCAAATATTATTACTTTAAATTCATCTTGGAATAATACACTTGTTATTCATTTTTGTAAATATTACCATTAACCGTTACAATATTTGCATATTTATTACATGCGATATTGTTCTGCCTCTTGTTACAGAGTAAAAACTGGTTGAGTGATTTTAAAAATTTAAACCTGAATGAACGACTAAGATTGAATACTAGTATATGTGTTTGTAGACATACGGTAACCCCTTCTGTTTAATGACAAATATGTGTTTGCAGACTTACCACAGCTGTTTACTGACAGACAGACTTAGCTTCTTCATTTCTATTCTAGTTTTGACATGGTACATGTTCATATCTCCGTATTACTTATTTGAAGGAGGAACTGAAAGCATCACAATGTGCGAACAATTATCTCTATTCAAGTTCTATTCTTAATACAAAACCAAAATTCAGAATTTGTTTGTATTTGTTATTTCTGATTTCACTGTAACGGTTTTATTTCACGTTTTGCATCACTTAAACAGACAAAATGTGTCAACGCTGATGCTAACGTTTTTGCATATGCGATGTGATTTCATAGAGTTATAATTGCACGGGGGAAAAGCAATTAGATAGACCCCAAAAAAACCAATATGCCATTTGAACACTTGAGGAGTACTTGATAATGCCAACGGTTATATTGGAGGTTTACTCTGCTAGTTTACTCTGCTAGTGTATTAGGTTTGTGGCGTTTTTGTTCATCTCTGTTTATTTGTTTCATCTTTATCGTTGTTGTCTCAATTTGTGCTGTTTATATTTCTATCTTTTCTTTTTTTTATTCTAGATTTTCACCTTTCTGTCTTTTGCTTCGGTTTTCATTTTCCTATTTATGTATTCTTAATTCAACTTTTTGCATTTTTCTTGAACAGACATCTCACCGACAACAAGTTAACTAACCCGGCTCTTGCTTCACTTGATGCTTTCAGAAATTTGCGAGTACTGTAAGTATAGAATAGGACAAGAATACTTGTTAGGACAGAAAAACTACAACGAGGAAGACCAAATTTATCGCATTGAAGAAAGATATAATGGTAATGTTATTCAGTTAACACTCTTCTAAACTTTACTCTATACTTTATAATTATTTTATTGTCTGAAAAAGTGAACAAGTCATAACAACTTATTAGTCCCTCTCCTTATACATATATTACAATATTGACATAGAACAAGATGACTCTATAATTATACAAAGATGACAATATGAAATTTAAATTACAAATCAAATATTTTCCGTCTAAGTGAAACAGTATACAATTTTATTATGAATAAAAGAATTATGTGTAAAAGAAGGAAAATACACTAATTTTCTAAACAGAAACGCTTTGATAAACGAATAAATTTATTAACTGTCCTCAATAAAGCTTTGTTAATTTCATCATCAACAAAGAGAAATTTTCCTATTGTAATTGGTACAAAATCTTTAATAATGTCAAAACATGTGGATCTATCTAATTGATACAAAGGACATTCTAAGAAAAAAAAATGTATAACATCTTCTTACAGATGACCGTGTATACGACCAGCATCATTAATCAAATTAACACGAAATAGATCAGCATTTAGTGGACTGCATTTATGTCTAAGTTTTGTATGCATGATGTTTATTTTCCTATCCCCAAAAGTAAAATAAGAAGATACTTGAATAGGTTGACCTTTGATAATTTTTTTAATTTTAAATATGATGGAAGTGGTCTGATATTAATATGTAATGAATTCCACAAATTCAGAGTAGAAAGAAAAAAAGACTTTGAGAATGTTTCAAGACGACACCTCGGGACATTATAATTTTCAGCATTTCTTAGGCTGTACCCAACAACATATCCCACAATTGTTAGTAAACAATCTACCAAATACTGTGGAACTAAGTT
>MJUU01013930.1:57613-71423 GCA_002080025.1 Modiolus philippinarum | reverse complement strand
AATCCAATAAAAAACATGGCCACCAGCGCGGAACTTAGGTTTAACATATTGGACCCTATGGGAAAATTCACATTTTCTTCTTCTGCTCCGAAACCGCTGAAGCAAATTCAACCAGACCTTACAAGAATGATGAACTGAAGGTCCTTAACAAAGATTGCTCATTTTGTTCGGATCCAATTAAAAACATGGCTGCCAGCACAGAACATAGTTTATTTTCTCTCNTTTCCCTATTTTGTTTCTAGCTAATAACTGTGTCTAGCTTCTTTTTGTGTCCATCTAATTATTGTGTCAAGCTCTTTACTGTGTCCACATTCACTTTAAACTACCTTTGTTGAAATTTCAGTGGTCGACATGCTGCGGTCGTATCATGCTGCGCTCAGCGTAGCCCTTTATTTATATTTGTTGCTACAAAATATTTAACCTTCTGACCTTGACCTTGGCATTTGATGGACTTTTTGAAAAAAAAAATATAAACTTTAACATTGGATATATCTTTTGAATGGTAAGTGATATGGCTTTCATGTTTTGCATGTGCATTCCTTGTGGCAATACCAATAACATCAATGACCTACATTTTGAACTTCTGCGATACAATGTATTTTCGAAAAGTTTTTTTAAAACTTCAATAACTTCTGAAATCTTTAATATTTTGAATAAGTAATGAATGAAAAACATTCAATTATATATGATAATTGTCGAAAGGGAACATTTTCATCAACTAAAATGCTCTTGATAACATAATTGACACAGGAACAATTTTGCTCCAACCAAATTAGGACTTCCCCAATCAATTAGGTTGGACCCCCTGAGGAGACAATATCCCATCTCCAGGTCAAAACAACCCAAAACAAAGCATCTAGGGGTCACCATAAGGTCTTAAACACAGTGAGGAACCTCACACCATATAGCAAGCCCTAAATGGCCGTAAAAAAGTGAATAAATCAATGGTAACAAAACCACATCCAATAACCCGAATACCAAGAAACTAAAATTTTATAAGAAGACAAGGACAAGCCAATGACCTGACTTGGGCCAGGCACAAAATTGCGGTGGGGTTTAACTCATTTTCTTGGATCCAAACTCTCCCCCTTTGTGTGATGATTGGCTAAAAACTAAATACACAAAAAGACTTGCAGTAAAAATCAAATTAGAATAAAGTCCAACTTACATTTTTGTATCAAGACCAGTACCGTTACAATGAATTACATAAAACAGCTAGCTTAGGACATAATTTCCGTTGACTATGATATCAATCCTTCTTACATATGCAACTTCAACTGAAATACTTCTGAAATACTTCTGAATAGATTTCATATAACAACATTATCAGTTATGAAAGAAGAACATGATATTGTGCAATGCCAAATACTGCCAATATGAAAAATTGTTTTAATTATACCCCCGCAAACAAAGTTTGGGGGGTATATAGGAATCACCCTGTTCGTCCGTCTGTCTGTCCATCCATATACCTTGTCAGTGCATGTTGTCCTAAATGGCTGCTTGGATTTTGATGAAATGTTGCACAGTTGTAGTACACCACCTGAAGATGTGCATGAAGTAATATGGTTGCTGCCTGAAATTTTTAAGGGTAGATAATTTGTCTTCAATATTTTCTGGAAAAGGGGGAGGGACGAACTTTGTCAGGGCATGTTCTCCTAAACGGCTGCTTGGATTTTGATAAAATGTTACACAGTTGTAGTACACCACCCGAAGTTGTGCATGAAGTTTTATGTTTGCTGTCTGAATTTTGAAGGGGAGATAATTTGACTTTGAATATTTTCTGGAAAAAGGGAGGGGATGAGCTTTGTCAGTGCATGCTCTCTTAAAAGCTTCTTAGATTTTGATGCAATGTTACACAGTTATAGTACACCACCTGAAGATGTGCATGAAGTTATATGGGTGCTGTCCAAAATTTTGAGGGGGGAAATATTTCATCTTTTAATATTTTCTAGAAAAGGGGCCAGATATATCATTGTGTCTATACTTCTATGGTGACCACATTTGTTCAGTGTCCACAACTGTAATGTGTCCACACACATTTAAATTTAAGATTGCTATATTGATTCAGGGTTCAGTTAGCAGGGGTATTACTGGCTGCCATTCAGCGACAGCTCAAGTTTATTTATGGTATAAAGCATTTAGGAGCTGATCAATATCTTTGCCAACAAAAAACAGAAGTAAAGATTTAACAACAATGCTGTGTTTATATCCTATATGAATAAGTTTGTTAAATGGATTAATAAGTTTTGAAGGACAATTTTTAGAAAGGTTGCATTGAATGCTTTCTAATGTCATGACCCTGTAAGTTGAAATGCACTATGAAGAAAAACAGGTGCTTCAATTTGAAAACCCAGATTGACCAAAATCATATTTTTGAATTAAACAATGAGTTAGTGAGAAAATAAAGTAATTCACACAGATTTTAAAAAATTTGGTGATAATTTCAAAGAATTATTCAAGAAAAACGATTCCACACCTCCCTTAACGGAAAATTTATCATCGGTAAACTTCGGGTGATTTCGGAAGAATCTTCAACGGATTGAATAAAGCGCATCTTTGCTAATATAATTGATTCCTGCATTTAAAATGGATAAAACGTTCTATCAGTGAAACAATTTAACATAAACACAAGAGCGTTTCTGTTGCTTTAACGGCATGTAAACATTTCTGGTACGGACGCATGAGCAACAGGTGCTGAATGGACAAAACGAAAGTAGCAATGATGAAAGCTAGTTCAACGTGTGAGTTTTGTGTTTCACTGTCTGTGCATTGTCAGAGGCCTTATTCTTGGTTGTTTTTGACAAATTTAAACGGTCCTAAGAATTGTTTTAACTCGTTAATGGAAGTCGTTTAACTTAGGCTTTAGACAACATATTTTTTCTCATCACTGGAATGAAACAACCTGTTTTTCTTGTTCGTTTACTTTTAGTTCACGTTAGTATTGTTAATTTTCCTTGAAAATGCTAGTCTTGCAGTCACTTTTAAAATAGAAAACACAATGTTGGAGTTCAGTTTACATATAGAAAGGGAGATAATCATTATGTACGAACTGTTGTTGGATAATCGTTGCATTTTTAGTTCAAATAGTACTGACTTGTCAGTTTTTATATGTTATATAAGAATAAGAATAAGAAAACTTTATTTTGATTCGGCATGTTTAAACATTACAACACAAGCTCTAAAGAGCTTTTAACCGAATATAAAAACACATACATAACATAAAACAGAAATTCAGATATAACAACATGCAGAACAAAATAAATAATTCACACATAGCTTACCATAAAATCAATTGGCAAATTTGAAAATTGATAAAAATTAAACTCAAAGCTTTCCATTTAAAATTAAAAAAAAAAACTAAAAATATGCATGTTTTGAATTACATGGAATCTAATGAAAAAATTAACGTTGAGAAAGAGAGTTTGTAAAATTTCAAAGAACAGATAACTCTTTCCGACTTGCATCAATTATCAATTACTGAGGGATGTGTCAAAAACTGTAAAAGTAAAAATCAAATTTAAAAAATTAAAATTCATGCATAACTGTAGCGAACCAAACTAGAAACAAACAAAAGCAACATAAATAATAAGCAGCCAAAATGCAAAAGTATTACCTGCAAGCAGAGCAGCGACATTCCACACCATTCCAGGACTGAATAAGACTTTTAAAATGTGGAAAACTATTTTCAGTCCTGAAATGGTCTGGAAGGCTGTTCCATAAAGTAGCGGCAGCAAATTTGAAAGATTTTTTACCGTAACGAGTCGACTTCACATGTGGTACATCCATAACATTTACATACCTGAAAGAATATTTTGATTGTTTAATAGTAACCAAATTTTGTAAGCATACAGGAGCTATGTTATTCACCATCTTAAATGTTTCTAGAGCCATTGTTCTTAACTGTGTGATCTGCAAGGAGGGCACCTTAGCTTTATGTAAGAGGTCCTCATAGGAGCTATTATAATCCTCGTAAACAAAACGGAGTGCTCTTTCCTGCACTTTTTCTAACTTGTTTGAGTTTTTCTCGGTACAAAAGTGCCAAGCCAAAGGGCAAAAGTTAAAATTACTAAGAATAAAAGTGTGAAATATAGTAAGTTTACTGAGTTGTGACTATACTATTTTTTTTTCAATATTTGTCACACTGTTTGATAGTAAACAAGCGTGGATAGTTTACTGGGCACTTTTATAGCAAAATAAAAATAATAGATGACAAGAGGGGCTTGTACCAAGTCTACTTAAATCTTTGAAAGCAACTTTTCTATTAGGGCTCTAAGCACTTTGATTGAATGTATCCACTTTGTAAATGATATTTCCATAGAAGTTTGGATGTGAAATGCCCTGTTGTACAGAAGATGTATAAGAGCCCTGCACGTACATTGTAGAACCAAATTTCCTTCATATGTCAATGTACCTATAATAAAATTTAGAGAATGTTTTTTTTTCCAATTTATAATATTTAAACCCTTGATGCAGAATTAAATTCGAAGTTTTTCAGTTAGACAAAGATTTCGGTTGTTGAAGTCGGAAACAGTTTACAAATTTTAGAAATTCAACAAGCCAAAAAAGGTCATTGGATTAATAATCAAGCTTGTTAATCCTCAACTCCATTAAAACTGTAAATCTGATTGCAACCAAATATTTTTAGCTCATCTGGCTATGCCAGGGTGAGCTTTTGCCATCACTTGGCCTCCGTCTGTCGTCTGCCGTAAACTTTTCATTCAAAGATCTTCTCCTCTGAAACCACAGGGCCAATTGGAACCAAATTTGGTCACAATAGTCCTTTGGTGGTCCCCTGTAAAAATTTTATCTGGCAGGTCCATACCTCATCCAAGATGGCTGCCAGCGGGGAACATAGTTTTAACATTGGACCCTATGGGTAAACACATTCAAAGATCTTCTCCTCAGAAACTACTAGTCCAAATAGAACCAAACTTGGTCACAATGGTCCTTAGATGGTCCCTTCCAAAAAAGGTAACCGGTAGTTCTGTACCTCATCCAAGATGGCCGCTAGGGGGGAATGTAGTTTTAACATTAGACCCTATGGGAAAACACATTCAAATATCTTCTTCTCAGAAACTGCTAGTCCAGTTCGAACCAAACTTGGTCACAATGGTCCTTTGACGGTCCCTTCCGAAAATGGTATCCGACAGGTCTGTACGTCATCCAAGATGGCCACCAGCGGGAAACATATTTTTAACATTTGACCTAATGGAAAACACATTCAAAGATCTTCTTCTCAGAAACTACTAGTCCAATTAGAACCAAACTTAGTCACAACGGTCCCTTCTAAAAAAGGTATCCGTCAGGTCATTATCTTGAAACTTTATATAGATACACATTAGGGTATAATTTTACAAAAATCATAATAAAAATTTACCCCGGCTACCAAATTCATGCTTGAATGATCATGAAATAAAGCATTGTTCAAAATAAGTGCGAGGCGGGGCATTATGTCTGTTAGACACATATTCTTGTTTATCCCATCTGTTGATGAGACAACTTACACTCCCTTATCCCCCGAAATTATGGTAATTATTTTTCTAGATACCGGTAAATTGTCAGTTTAGTCTGTATTACTAGCAGAACAGATATGATAAATAGCAGACTTTGATGTGATTGGTGCTGATAATATTCATAAATTGATGAAATTTGTTGTGTTCATACAGAAAGCTACGATTAACAGTTGTCACTCCATAATTCTGCGTGTGAATCTTATGATGTCATAAAAGGGGAAGTAATTCTCATAAGAAAGCAAAACATCAATAAGGTCAAATTTCAGATCAATGATTTCAGTGTATATGTAAACATGAATGGAAAGTCAGACTAAACCAAGTAAATGACTGTGTAATGTTTTATGTTTTGAGTTATTTTGTGTCGCCAGAAATCTGTCATTACACTTGACAATATAAAACATGTTGTCCATTGTCAAATTGAGCAATGGTGTATTTAATTGTGTTGGTAGGGTAAGAAAAAAAAATCAAACAGAGGGATACATGTAGGTAAGACAAGTTAAATCTCACAGATGACACCGGCAGCAAGATTAGGCAGTCTCTGACTCATCAAAGCCTTGTTAGACACAACCTTTATCCTGTCCTTGGGTGTTTTCCTTGTCTAGCACACCCATGCGTGTTAGGTTCTCATAATCTTGCCCTTACCCTTGAGATAGATACTATATTTCTCACATCATTTAGAAAACATTACAAAAATGAGAAAAATATGGTTTCAACAAGAGAACTAAGTTAATTATGAAATTTCTCACATCAAATTAAATAAATTTTGCAAATATTTGAAAACAAGGCTTGTTTAACAAGATGTGAGAGATTTCAGAATTACATTTTTATACGCCCGTCTAATGACGGACGTATTATGGTATACCAATGTCCGATTGTCCATCCATCCGTTTGTCCGTCCGTCCGTCCGTCTGTTTCATATGTCGTGCTCTAACTTGACAACCATTTGGCCAATTCACTTCAAACTTTTTAGAGGTATTGGATATGATGGCCTCATGATCCGTATACTTTTTCGTGAAATTTCGATTTTTCTTGCAGGAGTTATGGAACTTTATTCGTCAATTTTAAGGCAATTTTTTACAAGTCACGTTCTGACTGATTAATACTTTGATCAGCTCACTTCAAACTTTGCAGATTAATTTCTTAAAGAGATATCAAGCTTAATTCACAGTATACACAATGTACATAGCTGTGCGCCAGAAAATCCTTTTTTTACGAGTTTTCTGTGGGCTTTATGCGGATATACAGAAAAATACCACAAGGTGCTTTCAAAACGGCATGTTTTATGGCTTGAGTAGTTGTTCATAGACTACAAAAACATTTATAATTTTGCAAATACGTTAGCAAACTATTACTTTACACATCCTAAAAGTTTTTATGAAACCTGTCACTTGAAACCGTGTATTTTTCTAACGCAAAGTAATTTACTTGTGTGACAAAGGAAAACAACTCGCGAATACGTCATCATTTCTGAATGAAAACTATACATTTTGTCACTGATTCTTTATCGCACATTTCTACGTCACTGTGTACATTTTCGTCGTTTAATACACATTGTTTGCTTTATAATATAGCGATCTGCATTTTACTAGACTGTGGGATGAATACTGAGTGACTGTAGGCTTGCTTTACGAGTTTTGAAAGGCTCACTGTGGGAATTATTTACGAGCAATTGAGATATTTTTTATACAAATAACAAAAATCACTGGTAAATTCCTTATTAAATTGACTTTTATTATCAAAAACGTCATGTTAGTGAAATATTCTATCCATGTAAAAGACTACTATTGCAATACATGTATACATATTCATGTGAGAATTTCTCATATGAATGCAATATCAAACTTCAACATTTGCCTTTCTTGATTGGTAAAAATCAAATTATTTTTCTGGCCTTCTGTATGCAACCTGTCAAATCCGACACATCGTGGGACCATAAAAATGTGTCGGATTATACAGTATGTCGGAATACACAGGTTAAAAAAACATTTAAAAACTATTTTTGGGGCCAATAAATTACATCGAATTTGACAGGATGTTGGAATACTCAGGTGTCGGATTAGACAGGTTCTGTGTTTATATATATATTGCCCATCCCAATTTTACTTGCCAAGTTTTCTTACAATCGACTTGATGAGTGCCCTGTGATCGTTTATATGTTGTATTGTCTATTTTGTACCCTTATCAATCATCGGATGACAGTGTTTGTAAAAGTACTTTGACTGATNACGACCCTGCATCTATAACAAAAAAGATTAATGGATGTAGCGTTGTTCAACATTTAGCAAGTGAATTCCGCTCAAACCGGTGCCAGGGGCTGTCTTGAACTTACAGGAGTGTTTTTCTTTGTTGAAGGTCTCATGGTGACTTCAAGGTGCAGAACAACAATGAAAGCGTTCTTCCATTTGCTGAATCTTTCCATGTATTCATAGGGATTTTGTCCCATGTACATTTACTCCATATCACTTAATTTGTTCATGTAATATTATTATCACTTAATTGGTCCCTGTGCGAAAAAATCTGTGCGGCATATCAAGCATCACATCAAAGATGGCTGGCAGTGACGAACCAAGTTTAACATTAAACCAAATGGAAAGTATTCAAAGATTTTTTTCTTCTTTAGACGCAAAAAAATTTTGTTAATTGATTAATTAGTTAGAGTTTAACGTTAAGTGAGCAACATTTCAGCTATACCAGGACGAGAACAAGTTAATCAAATAAAAACAAAAGATAAAGAAGAAAGAAATAAAGGTTGAAGTGACAACTGGGGCAACAAGTTTTGATTGCCACTGGAAAAGAGGAGAATTGGGCGCGTCTCAGATTGCGTATAGGGGAATGCCCTGTCTATGTTGGGTAGTCAGGTCATAATACGGTAAACTTGACCGCGAACCATTGTAGCCAAACTGTATGGAGAAACGCCACGCTCCATGTGAGTTTTTTTCTCTAGAGAGCAGAAATATTTTTATCATATTGGTCAGGCATTTGTTAAATTTGGTAGAAATTATATATAGAGAAATAAAATTTCAGGTGAGTCTTACAGCATCTGTGGAACTTGTAAATAATTGAATACCCAGCTTGCCATACAGTGACAGTTATAAATTTTGAAGCTTAAAACTAGGACAATAATATCAATAATCCATAAAAATGGATTATTTTAAGTTTTCACAAGTCTTTTATTGGCATTATAATGTTGACAAATGCCTCAGAAGCTTTATTTAATACGGAAAATTAATTAAAAATCAAATATCAAAGTCAAACAAAGCAACTTATATCACCATGGAAACCAACTGTATTATATGTACAATGTGCATTATTTATTTTCAAATGCATTTTTGTACAACAAAGGACATTCATGTATTTTATATGCTTTTATTCATATTGGTATAATTACTAAATGATGATTTGAGTAGAAAGTGATCACTGGTGAAGCTAATTTATCAAAGAGTTTTTTATTTATCAACATGTTCAAATGCATGTTTGATTAACTTGAATTAAACTAGGAAAATAGTGATGTATATTTGCAAAAAGGTTTCCTGATACAAATAGAACAGGTGTATTATAAAGCAACATGCTAGATAAAAAAAAAAATTCTGAGGGCATTGAAAATTTGTGAAATGAAGAAAATCTTTGTGAGGATCTAATTGCTTATGTAATCATCTGATTTTACACTTGATAGCATTGGTTTCCTTCGGCAAGAAATGAGTTTACATTATAAACAATTGAACTGTCAATGTGGAAAATAGAAATGAAAAAGAAAATTGTAAATGTAATGTGGAACAGGTAAAGAGAAAATTAATGTTCAGAATATAAACAATTCTGGTCTTAAAGCTTGAAATATGACATCAGTTGTTAGAATAATTTTTCAAGTCAATGTATGCAAGAAAAAGTAGTGAACACCAAATAGGAATGTTATATATTCACCAGTGAAAAGATAACACCAAATGGGAATGCTATACATTCACCAGTGAACAAATAAAACCAAATGGGAATGTTATACATTCACCAGTGAAAAGATAACACCAAATGGGAATGTTATACATATGTATATTCACCAGTGAACAAATAAAACAAAATGTGAATGTTGTATATTCACCAGTGAAAAGAAAACTCCAAATTGGAATGCTATATTCACCAGTGAACAGATATTACCAAATGGGAATGTTATATTCACCTGTGATCATTGTATAAAGTAAATTTTTACTTTAAAATTTATTTGTAATTGACATGAAATACTGTATGCATTGAATATGCTTTTGAAAGGTAAAGCTTTTTTGAGTGAAATTATAACATTAGAACTAATCTTGTTTCTGGAGACAGTTTTTATTGTTGACATACATTTTGTACTCCAATTTTTTTGGTGATATTGATGGGAATAAATATGTAATGTGGGAGTCTTTTTCAGGCATTCTGATTATGTGGATAATTGATTACAAAGAACTCCAGATAAAGTTTTAATTAAAATGGAATAATTCTTTGATCATGCACATATAACTATGAAACTAATGCGGATCTGAAAAAAAGTATATTCTTTGTTACATACATTTTGCCAGTGGGAATGTATTAATTTGCCTGTGGGAACTTATCAATACTAGTACTAACCATAATAGGGTTTATTGGTTTGACCAAGATAGATTGATTAGAATTCATAATACAGTAATATTTGAAGAGCTGTTTAGTTTCCCCTAGAATGACTATTTGTAGCATTATGTAATGATATTTAGATTACCCAGCTGAGGCTGAAGATTAGAATTATCCTTTTATGAAACAATGTTTTTACTTCAATTGATGCTCAATGGTTTATAAAAGATTGATTTCATGAAATATACATGGAAGAAAAAGCAAACATTGAGTTATAATTAAACCAGATATAGATAAAAACTCAGTAATTAGATATGTTCCTCTCATCATAGAATACCTACTAAATATTTTATAGACTGGAATAGAAAAAAAATGTTGGTTGTTGATAATATAATGGAGTTTTATGAGAACTTTAATTCTGAGAGTTTTGTAATGCTGACATTTAAAAGAAACATTTTTTGTGATGAAGTTATTTAAAAATAAAATCGGTAGATTGTTTTCCATTAGTATGAAAAGAAGATTAAAACTCCGGATTTGTGTAGAAAGTTATTATTTATCAGGGATATAAAAGGAAATTCATGAATAAAGAGGAGTCGGCAACTTGGCCATTGGTCACTAGATCTGACCAATCAGATAATAGCTCAGACAACGATGACCAGAAACAGGAATATAAATTGTTACATGAAACAAACTGTAGTGGTTCTCTGTGTCATCTCGAGAAAAGTAAAAAATACAAACATTGCAAAAAACCTAGAAAGTTCAATGGTAGTACAGTAAAGGGAAAACAAAGAAAAGATAGAGGTTGTAGTTTATGTTGTTTTAAAGAACAGAAAGGTATGTAATATGTATGTGCCTTTTACATTTTATAAGTCAAAATATTATGACAATTTGTCAAAGGTTTGATCTGTTGGGAATGATATTTTGAAATATTATGAATGGTTTCAATTTTGAACACGTGGACTTTGAAACCTGCCACTACCAAATTACAGTACAGCCATATAGTGTATTGGTGAATTTCCTTGTATCCACTAATTTCCATGCATAGTATCTGCTCAAATCCACTAAAAACCACTAATTGTGCATATTGTCTGGCTGGATTGATCGGCCAATTGCCCCTTTTAGATATAGAATTCTAATAAATTAAGTTTGTGCATCTTTAATTTGATGATTTCAACCAAACTTCACAAGATTGTTGACCATCAAGCCTTGTTTTGCATATTGTCAGGCTGTACTGATTGTTTGTTATGCCCCTTTTTGACATAAAATTTTGCTAAATTTAATTTTTTGGATGCTAATTCTCCTTCATCTTTCATTTGATTTTAACCAAACTTTATAGAATTGTTGACCATCATGCTTATAGTTGTACATATTGTCTGGCTGGAGTGATTGTCCATTTTTCTTTTAGTTATGCCTCTTTTTGAGTTAGAATTTTGATAAATTAATTTTTGGATGGCAATTCTCCCACATCTTTCATGATTTCAACCAAATTTTGCAGAATTGTTGACCATCATTGCTTGATTGATTGGCCAATTTTTGTTGGAGTTATGCTCCTTTTTGTCATAGAATTTTGATAAATTGAGTTTTTGGACCCTAATTCCCCCACATCTTTCATTGGATGTCAACCAAATTTATTCAAATGCAATGGCAACTTATAAAGATACAAATCATCTCCAGGAAGATATGTATTGATGGGGGGGGGGAGACATTCATTTTTGTATTAAAACTCACTTCTAGTTTGCCACACTTTTATTTACTTGCATAGCATTATAATGAAGTAGTTGTGAATAAATTATGTCAGACCACACAAAATGTGGAAACACCCAAATCTACTAATTCTATAGGGTGATCCTGGTCAAAAATCGTCTTATTTGTTAAAAAGCTTGACTTATAAATAGACAGACAATACTATTTCAATAGTTAAAATTGATTAAGTTTGAAAAAATAAAATGTTTTGTAATCTTGAGTTGGGAGCATATTTTGGATTTCACAAATTCTATTTTAGTTTATTTGCAATAATATTGTTTTTTATACAAAGGCAAAATAGTTTTAAGGTATATGTATAGTATGATATTGATGTTGTCAGTGTTTAGGTATGTACTTTATCCAATATGGCTTCAGGCATGTGACATGGTTTGACATTGGACCCTATGAGATTGCTTTCAAAGATAATCTCTGAAACTACTGATCCAACTAGAATCAAAACTTGGCCACAACATTCCTTGAAATGGTCCCTACAAAAGTTGTTTTTATGCCCCGTGATGACAAGTAGGGGCATATTGTTTTATGCCCCCGCGGCGACAAGTCAGGGGGCTTTTTTATGCCCCTGCGACGACGAAGTCGGTAATTCCTCCATAATTCCGTCCGTCCCGTCTCTGATAAGCTGTTATTCCGAATAACTACTCCCACAATATTGATGCTACATTTATTTTACTTTGCACAGTGAATAGGCTTGGATTGAAGATGTGCATAATGTCATGGTTTAGATTTTGGCAAAAAAATGTGATTTTGAGGGGTAGTTGAACTTGGCCATTTTATGGAAATTTGTATTCTGGAACTGCTATTCTGGACAACTCCTCCCACAATATTAATGTTACATTTATTTCACTTTGCACAGTGATAAGTCATGAATTGAAGATGTGCATATTGTCATGGATTAGATTTTGGCGTAAAATTGTAATTTTGAGGGGTAGTTGAACTGGGGCATTTTTTTGAAATGTGCGTTTTGGAACTGTTATTCTAGACAACTCCTCCCATATTATATTTGCTACATTTATTTTACTATGCACAGTGATTAGGCATGGATTGAAGATGTGCATATTGTCATGTTAAAGATTTTGCTAAAATTTTTTATTTTGAGGGATAGTTGAACTTTGCCATTTTATCAAAATGTGTGTTCTGGAACTGTTGTTCCAGACAACACCAACAATATTAAAGCCACAGTTTATATCAAGTGCTAAGAAATTAGATATCCATGTATTATATCCAACTGTGGGGGCATCATATGTGTCTTGCAGACACAAACAGAGTAGTTTATCCAAATCTTGATAATAAACACATCAGGAAAAACTTTTATGATGGCAGTGGGGGGCATTTACTCTCTTTAGTTTCAGGTTTGTATCTTATCCCAGATGGTAGGGAAAACACATTCATAGTTCTCTGAATGCTTTTGCTTTGAATTGGAACCAAAATTAAGCCACAATAGTCCTTTGATGGTCCCTTGTAGCAAAAGCTGCTAGGTTTTGCACATTATGCATAATTTAAGGGAACATAGTGTAACATTAGACCCTTCTCGAAAACACATTAATAAACTACAGAGTCAAATGAATCCATATAATAACTTGGCCAAAATAATCCTTGGCTAATCTCCTTCAAAAAAGTGTTTCATGTTCATGCTTATCAAGGGGGAACACAGTTTAACATTTGGCTCTATAGGTAAATGTATTAAGAGGTCTTCTCTGAAACAACTGAACCAATTTGAACTAAACTTGGCTGCAATAGTCCATAGGAGGACCCTACAAAAAGTTGTTTTTCAGGTTCATACTTTGTCAATGTAGAACATACTGTTGTGGAACAAAACATTTGGGAACATTTTAAACTTCATAGCCAATTGGAAACAAACTTGGCTACAATAGTCCATAGTAACATTCAGATATTCCCAACCTACTAAAACAGTAGCTGCGTTTACTGCTGCCCACTTTCTCTGACAGGAAGCACATTTTTGG
>MJUU01013930.1:43203-53503 GCA_002080025.1 Modiolus philippinarum | reverse complement strand
GTCTCATAAAGTTATGAAGCTCCAGATAAAAATTAGGTCACTTTGACCTACATTTCATGCATGAGTGACTTAGGTTAAAGTTTTTGTAAGAGTCCAGATCTGAAATACTACAACTCGTAGAGGAATAATATTTTGTATGTAGATGCATCTCATAAAGTTACGAAGCTCCAGTTAAAAATTAGGTCACTTTGTCCTACATTTCATGCATGAATGATTAGGTTAAAGTTTTTGGAAGAGTCCGGATCTGGGATACTACAACTCGTATAGAAATAATATTTTGTATGTAGATGCATCTCCTAAAGTTACCGAGCTCCAGATAAGAATGAGGTCACTTTGACCTACATTTCATGCATGAGTGACTTAGGTTAAATTTTTTGTAAAAGTCCAGATCTTGGATACTACAACTTGTAGAGGAATAATATTTTATATGAAAATGCGTCTTGGAAAGTTAGGAAGCTCCAGATAAAAATTAGGTCACTTTTACCTACATTTCATGCATGAGTGACTTAGGTTCAAGTTTTTGTAGGAATCCAGATCTGGGATACTACAACTCATAGAGGAATAATATTTTGTATGTAAAGTTAGGAAGCTCCCGATAAAAATTAAGTCACTTTGACCTACATTTCATGCATGAGTGACTTAGATTAAAGTTTGTGTTACAGCTTTGATTTTAGATACTACAACTCGTAGAAGAAAAATATTTTGTATGTAGATGCGTCTTGTAAAGTTACAAACCTCCAGATAAAAATTAGGTCAGTTTGACTTTCATTTCATGCATGAGCGACTTAGGCTAAATTTTTGTGTTACAGTCTGGATTTTAGATACTACAACTTGTAGAAGATTAATCTTTCATCAGGTATGAAAGTATTTCTACAGGTATGAGGCTCCTGATTGAAATAATTAGGTCGCCACATTTCTTGCATGACTGGCTCAGATTTAAGTAACAATGCAGATCTTGAATGGTACAACTTTGTTGAGTGCTTATAATACTAGACAAACATTCAACAAAAGGGCTAGGGGATTAGCTGTCATTTCCAACTGCCCCTTCTCTTGTTTCTATGGATTCCTTATGAAAATAAATTAACATAGCACTTAACCATTATATTTTTGATAACTTGAATTTCTTTTCCGAGCTTTGAGAGGCCTAATGGGGCCAAAACTGCATTGCGCAGATTACTTGACATTTTTATTTTTCATCGGATTTGGATGGTGTTTTTTCTTTGGACCAATCTTGTTATGAGCTTTCAGTTGCATGTCAACAGATTTCTCATAGCCCTTACCATTTCTGAGTTATAAGGGGTCACAGGGGCAATATATTATGTAAAATCTTTGTCATCTGATGTCTTTGTTATTTCTTCTTTTGATTCCTCCTGTTGTGATCTTTTTGAAGTTTGTCCACAGATTTGAAGTGTCTCTTACAGTTTCTGAGCCCACAGGGTCAAAGGGGCCAAAATTGCAATTTTTCAAAAATATGTTAAATCTTTATTTTTTATCGAATTTGGATTGGATTTCTTTCTTTTGATTCCTGTTGATGTAATGTTTCAGTTGTACATAAACAAACTTGGCATAACTCTTAATATTTCTTAGTTTTATGGGATCAAAAGATCTAATTTTTAGCTCACCTGGCCAAAGGCCATGTGAGCTTTTGCTGTCACTCGGCGTCTGTCGTCTGTCCGTCTGTCCGTCTGTCCGTTAACTTTTATTCAAAAATCTTCTCCTCTGAAACTACTGGGCCAATACTAACCAAACTTGGCCTGAATCATCACCAGGGTATGCACTTTCAAAGTTGTGATTTTTATGTCCGTAGACCAAACACTGCTATTACTAAAAATAGAACATAGGGGTAAATTGCTTTTTTTTGCAACTTACTCGAAAACCGTTACAGATATCAAAAATCTGACATGGGCTTAAAATGATCAGCATGATGAGATCTACCCACTGTGCAATTTTTAAGAAAATCTGAAAACCCGTCTGGGAGTTATAGCCCTTTTTCTGTGAAATTTTCAAAATTTTTGCACTTTTGATTTTTATTTCAAAAAGTCTAAAAGATTGAGGTCAAGTGTAAATTGCAAAAATGTTCAGCATACCAAGATCTACCCACCCTGAAATTTTGAAGAAAATACATAAACCCTTGTAGGAGTTATTGCCCTTTTTTCACTGAATTATTTAAATTTTTGTAATTTACATCTATTATTTCCAAAACTATAGAAGATGAAGGTTTAGTGTAAATTAAGGAAATGTTTACCATGCTGTGGCGAATTCAGAACTGATGTTGAAAATTGTTCCTTTACCGCCATTTTCAAAATGGCCGCCAAAAAAGGAGGGAAAATTCAACATTGTCCGATTTCAATAAAATTTGTTTTCCAAATAGATCTTGATGTTGCGAGTTCAAAACCGGTGTTGAAAATTGTTCGTTGACCGCCATTTTCAAAATGGCCGCCAAAAAAGGCGGGATAATTCAACATTGTCCGATTTCAATAAAATTTGGTTTCCAAATAGATCTTGATGTTGTGAGTACAAAACTGGTGTTGAAAATTGTTCGTTGACCGCCATTTTCAAAATGGCCGCCAAAAAAGGCGGGAAAATTCAACGTTGTCCGATTTTAATGAAATTTGGTTTCCATGTAGATATTGATGTTGTGACTTCGAAACCGTTATTGAAAATTGTTTGTTGACCGCCATTTTCAAAATAGCGGCAAAAAAATGCTGGAAAATTCAACATTGTCCGATTTCAATGACATTTGATTTCAAAATAGGTCTTGATGTCGCAACTTCAAAACTGATGTTTTAAAATTGTTTGTTGACCGCCATATTAAAAATGGCTGCCAAAAAGGCAGGAAAATTCAACATCGTCCGATTTCAAAGAAATTTGAATTCCAAATAGATATTGATGTTACGACTTCAAAACCGATGTTGAAAATTGTTTGTTGACTGCTATTTACAAAATGACGTCTCGACTTCAAAACTGGTGTCGAGAGTGGTCCTTAGCAAGAACATTTTTATCAAAAAAGCCCAACAAAGAAATATAATAAAACATGATCAGACTTTAAAAACATTCAAGATATTGGACGTGTTCGACCTACGAAAGTTTGAGAAACTGAAGATCAACTGTATAACTTACATTGTTACCTTGATTGTGGCAACTGAAAGCCAGGTGAGCGATACAGGCTCCTGGGAGCCTCTGGGTATGTCTTTAGTTTATGTCCATTGTGTCCACATTCACTTTAAATTACACAAGTTCAATTTTCTGAGTGGTCGACATGCTGCAGTCGTAGCATGCTGTGCTTGGCGTGGCCCTTTATTTATTAAAGAAGATGCTTTAGAATTACCAAAAAGTCAAAGATCAAAGGGGTGAAAGAAAAGATCAAAGGGGTGAAAGAAAAGATCAAAGGGAATTGCCCAAAATGCTAAATTCTAATGCATTTTGTGGGATAGTTGGCAGGCCTAGGGCTTCCCTGAACAATAACAGGAATGATAGTGCAGACAGTCTGCAAACTTGGGTTGTAAGTTGTTCACCAGAAAAGTCAGGCCTGCAGATTTGATTTTTTGTGTAAAGGTCCAAATGGTTTTTGAGTTATGCCCCTTGACAATTTTGAAATATTTCTTAATTTTTGGCTTTCCAACTTCACTGTATGTCTCAACTCCTGTTATGGAATCAACAGAGAAAGTAGTTTTGGATTAACTCCCCATGAAAATTTAATAGAAAATGTGGTTGGTATCATGGAATGTACCAATTTGTAGCCCAGGTGGCTATACCACGGTAAGCTTTTGCCTTCACTTGATGTCTCTCATCTGTCTGTCATTAACTTTTCATTCAAAATTTTTTTTTTTTTTAAACCATTTGGACAATTTAATCTGAATCTATTAGTCTTGAATGGAAAGCGATAGAAAAAAGTCAAATATATATGTAAATTCAAATACGCTTGAAGATATGCCACGAATTAAGACATTACCGGGTACGTTTTTGTCAAGGTAAAATTTTATAGGTCAAGGTCAAAGTTAATACCTTGATATCAGATGTGTCTATTGATGAATTAGAATAAAAACAGACAGAAAAAGTATGACAAAGGAGAAATTAAGACATTCCCTGATAGAAAAAAAAGCTCCTTAATGATGTTTGTAACAATGTTTATTATGCCCGATTATGATCACAATGGACCAAGGTCAACAAAATCAATATACTCTTCTATTACGAGAATGTAGCATGTCATAAATTGCAATTGATGACTGCAATTATTTTGAATGATTTCACAAAATTACTTTTCTGTTAAATTTCTGAATTTAGACAGTTTTTGAACAATTCTTGTGCTTGCTAATTTAATTGGAAATACAGTATTGGAAAATACAACACAGAATTTTTTTTTCTTAGAGTAAACTGCCTTCAAATGCCAATAACATGATAATTATCTCGTTACATGACGAATTTACATCACTCGGTCCTAAATTTGTTACTGTGAGAACAGTATTGACTTTTTGCTGGAGTTGAGTACTTATTATAGGTATTTTGGTCATTGATTTGGTTAAAAATGGAATCTAATGTTAAGCAGATATTCACAAATAATTCACACCACTTGAAAAATCAATCTATTGATGTATTGCACCGGATGCAATCAAGAACATGGTAGTCAATGAAATAGACATATTGGAATTTACCTGTGATCAGTTTCCAGACTCAATGGTTTAACTTGTTTATTTGATATACTTGGAAGGAAAGTGGTTTCCATCACTAATTTGGAACAAATTAATAAAAAAATCCAATAACCGTCATCAGAAAATATATTTATTACTTATTTAAATGCAACCATATATAGTGACAATGAACGAAGTGAAATTGATGGATTCTGTTGTAAGGACAGACTCATCAAGGTCCCATGACAGTACTTATATTATAGTATTGTCGAGCAGAGGAAATTATAAGGATTAGCTGTAGGAATTATTTTATATTGATGTCGTGGACGTCTTTTACACACAAGGATGTCCATCTTAGCACCACTTCCGTAACTAATTGCCTAGCTTCCTGTACTCACGAACATTGATGCCACGTGAAACTAACACAGTTTATTTTAGAATAGATGTATTTTCTGGAATGGACATTGATTATTTTTGACATAATGAATGGATGAATTAAAATAAAACTGAAAAATTTAAGCATTTTGACTGTTACATTAAGGATAACTTGTTGAAAATATGGAATGTTTAGCATACAATCAAACAAGATTTGCCTCTGTCATCCAAAATATCAATAAAGAACTTCAAGATAAAGGTGAGTCATATCTTCTGAGACATTCAGATATTTCCAAGACATTCTATATTTCTTTATTATATCATATATCTAGATCTTTGTGTTGTTTTCAAGGTACTGAAATGAAGGGGTTGATAGGTAAACTGGCTAGATTTTAATTATTATTTGTGAAATACAGTTTTGCAACGGATACTGGAATAATTTTTGTTTCATTTACAAGGAGTAAAGAAGGCAGGAATTTTAAATTTTACATTAAGTGCATGTAATACATCAGTGGCGGACCCAGATTTTCTACTTAGGGGGGCCCAACCAATATCTTTTTCAAAAGGGGAGAGGGGCACACACCCCATTTTTTAAAAAAAACCCTAAATCCACCATTGTACATGCTCTGCTTATGCATTCTTAATATAATGCATTTTAGGTTGTTACAGTGTTTTTGTTATGCCTTTCAGGACAAGTCAATTTAAGCATCTTCTAGTCCTTTTGGCTTTAGAGATAATAAGATTAATGTCAAAGTAACCCCTGCTAAGGTAGGTGCATACCATAGGGAACATATTTAACCCTTAGACTGCTACACGCAATTGTCGTTTTTGAGACTCTCTGTGCATTGATGTCACTGACGAAGCTCCATACATTCAAAGGTCATTGTGTTGGTGTTCATTTTAATATAGACATTAGACCTCTGGCTACAATTTCAGACTAGTTTATAACTGCATTGAAGGATTTTAGTTCATTTTTTGCTTGAAAAATAGGCACTTGAAGACGAAGATTTAAAAAATGTCATATTTTGGTGCGGTAGGCTACCCATTGTCATCTGTAAACCAAAAACTACAAACCACATTGGGACAATATTGATGTTAACATCTTAAATAAAGTGTCTTCTCTCAATGTTGACAGTGTGACAGCTTTCTGATTTGTACTTTCGGTACTGTGGCCACTCAAAGCCGAAAATCGTCAATTTTGCAGATTTTGGGTGGGGTCATATTGAACTTAACCCCATGCAAGACCCTACCTTACCCAGGAATAAACCAAGGATGCCAGTATGCAGAAATATGGTAACTCTTTACAAAGAAAACAACAAATTGGGCCTTTGAGTGTCATACAGTCCTCCAGGTCAATAACTTAAGTACGAAAAATGACCAAAATTTGTGTTTTTTCCATGGGGTACCTATGTTTGGACCACCCACCCGAACATCCTCACCCCACCCACCCCACCCTGTGCTCACCTATAGTTGCTTTATGGTTATCAGCCATCATCAACATCAAGCTTCAGCTCATTTGCATATTATTAACATAAATTTGCAAACATTCGAAAACGAGGGGTCCCCAA
The DNA here is from genome assembly GCA_002080025.1 of Modiolus philippinarum. NCBI lineage: Eukaryota > Metazoa > Mollusca > Bivalvia > Mytilida > Modiolidae > Modiolus > Modiolus philippinarum. The sequence goes on along the minus strand of MJUU01013930.1, from coordinate 46,932 downwards.
TTTTTTACTCAGCAGCCTAAGGGTTAATATTTGACTTTAAGTGGCAAAAATATTCAATGATAGGGGTTGTTGCATATAATTATATTCTGTTTGTTTCATTTCTTTGTCATCTCTGTCTGTGTTTGAACTTGTTGCCATGTACTCTTGATTTATGATTTTTGGTCGTTGCTTAGGTATTCATTTGGAAAATTAACCATTAGATAAGTACCAAATTTTGTCTTTAATGAAGTGTGATAAGTCTGCGACCTAATTGGACCCTATGGAAAGCACATTCAAAGATCTATTCCTCTTACACTTTATTGACAGTAAGAACCAAACATAGCAATATATGATTTACTTTTTAGTATATGTACTGATATAAATTGATTTGGATATGAAGTATATCATTTGAACCTGGAGAAGAAAATATGAACTGTTGTGTTGATCTTGAATTTCTCATAGCTCAAGTTGAGGGGAACAGAATATTGCTGTTACCTATATTTAAGGCTTTCTGCTATACATTGCATTAAAACTATACAATGTACATCATGGCACACACTTCTAAGTGCAATATTTGTTTAAATTTTTTTGGGCAAATAGGCTAATTTTGAAAAATCATCTGAAGAGATCTAGGGTGTACATGTAGTTCATTGTCGAACCTATTCTCACCAAAGGTTAATTTTCCTATAATTATCTATATATTGCTCAAAGACATTTTTTTATATGTTTGCATTTACAGTTTTCAGATTTACCTAGATTTAGGTGAAAGCAAGCCTTTGTAACTCTTAAAGTTTGCCTCTTATTCTTTACTCCAAATGAACATTTGATCATCATTGATCTTGTTATTCTAAATCCATGAGAAACATTTATTTGCTTGTCAAATAGTGCAAAAATTGAGAAACTTTAGATTTTGTTTACTATGTACAGATTTGATTGTTGACTAACCTTTTTATGCCCCCACGACGAAAAGTCGGGGGGCATATTGTTTTACCCTTGTCCGTCCGTCCGTTCGTCCATCCGTCCGTCATTCCGTCCGTTTGTCCGTCCATCCGTCCGTCCGTACGAATGCAAAACACAACTATTCATGTTTTTGAGAAAGTTTGCAAACAAATTCCAACTACTTCAAAGGAATCTAACTTACAATAAGTAGATGTACACACACATATCTTTTGGAATATTCAAAATGGCCACGGTTGACATGGAATCTGAAAAAAGGCGGGAAAATTCAAAGTGCCTCAAATTTGATGAAACTTTACAAAAAGAATGTCTAGCACCCATAGAAATGATTTTGGGTCTCAGAATTTTCAAAATGGCTGCCGTTGCAATGGAAACTGGAAAAAGGCGGGAAAATTCAAAGTTCCTCAAAATGGATGAAACTTTACAAGAAGATTGCCTAGCACCCATAGAATTGATTTTTGGGCTCAGAACTTTCCTTTTTATCTTGGAAAAAGAGAAGGCATATCATTGTGTCCATACTTGTACTGTGTCAACACCTGTATTGTGTCAACGCACAATTAAATATGCACTTGCCATATTGATTCAGGGTTCAATTAGCAGGAGCATAATTGGTTGCCATTCGGCAAAAGCTCTAGTTCTAAGATGTTTCTTCCCCTAGCTTTCTTCAGTCAAAAAATTGAAAAAAACAATTTTGACTGAAGAAGGCCAAGTTNTCTATCTATCGAGTGTACAGGTAACCGTTGCTATGCAGACCGTCACTTTTTCGACGGAAAGTCCGAATTTTCGCTGGAAATCCGAATATTCCCAGGACATGACGAATTTTCACAGGAAAGTACAAATCTTTGACGGACTGTCTAATTTTCAGGGGGAAAATCCTAATTATTAGGCTTTCCAGCGAATATCAGGACTTTTCCATCAAAGATTAGGACAAATAGGTTTGTAGTGCCAACTGAACAAAAGCAGAGATGTAAATACCAGTCAAAAATAATTTATATGTGATTTCAGGTCATCCCGAAAAATTTTTTTTTCTTTAGTTAATAAAAATGAAAAATCGGAGATACGTAATGTTTTAAACCATGGAAGAATTGACAGATTTCTACAACAGTATGAAAGAAAAGGAAGTTGACTTAATAAATTGTCATCAATTTGCAGCGTGCATGGACAAAAAATATGGGCACCTGCAAACAGATATTTAAATGAACTGTACTTTTTCCTTTTGCATTCTTCTAAAATAAAATTATTTTTTGACATTGATTCCATCTCTTCATATCATTAGAGGAATAAAAAGTTCCACTGATCCTGTACCACTTGGCTGGCTTGGACGTATTAATTTGGATTGTCGATTACGTAAACTGGGTCACATCATGAATGCATTATACTTGTATATCATTTATATTCCCACCATTTTCATGTTTTTTTAACACTTTTAGATTGCATTAGACTCTGCTGGCTTTCTTTTTTACACCTACAGTTTTTGTCTTGCCCACAAGAAAAGTCGCGGAAAGAGAGACATAGGCGTACAAAGTATGACGGCGACAGCGACGGCGGCGTAAACTCAAGTTATTATATAGAAGCCTTTGTGTAGGAACTTTATATTTGGTCCATAGGTAGCTTACTGCGAACCCTATCTGTCAGACCCAAAATTATGTGACCTTCTCGTTCCAGTGACCAGGTTAAATTTTTTTGCTTAAGTCCGTTTCTCAATAACTACAAGCTAGAAGTCAATGATATTTTGTATACAGCTTAGTCTTGGTTAGTACATATCAGTCTGCCAGATGGCTTTTGACCTTGACCTCAAGGTCACGGTCCTGAGTGCCAAGGTTAAGTTTTTTTGTTTAAGTCCATTTCTCAATAACTACAAGTGATATGTCAATGATATTTGGGATATAGCTTGGTCTTGGTAAGTACATGTCAGTCTGCCATATGGCTTTATACCTTGAACTTAATTTCATGGTCCGGTGACCAGGTTAAGTTTTTTCCTTAAGTCTGTTTCTCAATAGCTATAGGCCATAGGTCAATGATATTTGGTATATAGCTTGGTCTTGGTTAGCACATGTCATTATTATTAAAAGAATTTCTTGAGATACCCATACCGTCATCATATGGAAATGGTCTGGCTCGATCCAGACCGTATGAGTATACACATATGGTCCAAACTATACTTGTGGGGTCCAAATATGCATATAGCCTGGAACATATATAAATATATACCGGGTAAATGAGAGATGAAGAAGGATTTTTATACCCCCGCTTTGTAAAAGCGGAGGGTATATAGTGATGGTGGTGTCCGTCCGTCTGTCCGTCCGTCCGTCCGTCCGTCATTCCGTCCGTCCGTAACACTTTTACTGTCAAAGTTTTCTCGGCTTCTACAGGTGGGAATGATTTGATATTTAGCATTAGGCTTCCAAATGATGAGTTGTACAGTGTCAGATATTTTCATGTTTGTGGCGCTACTACTTCCTGTTTGCCGATACATTTATACTTAGTTTCATATACCACTACTAATGAAAATTTTTCGTCAAAGTTTTCTCTTCTTCCAAAAGTGGAAATGATTTCATATTTGGTCTTGAGCTTCATGATAATGAGTTGTACCGTGTAAGCTATTTTCAGGTTGGTTGCGCTACTACTTCCTGTTTACCGATAAATTGGTATGTTGATGCTTAGTTATATGTATATACCACTACTAATGAAAATTTTCGTCAAAGTTTTCTCTGCTTCTATAAGTGGAAATGATTTAATATTTAGTCTCAAGCTTCATATAGATGAGTTGTACCGTGTAAGCTATTTTCAGGT
>MJUU01013930.1:3572-22103 GCA_002080025.1 Modiolus philippinarum | reverse complement strand
TAAACGGGAATCGTTGTCATTTTTTATAACCCAAATATTTATTAGATAAAAAATTATGAGTGTGTTTCAGGTAGGAGGGTGCATAACCGTTGTGGTAAGTAATAACGGTTGACTTTTATCATAAAAAAATCAGGTAAAAAAAAATGCTTGCATATGATTTGACCAATCTAAAAAAAAAATAAAAACAAAGGTGTATGGTTTTTACAAAATACTTGATATTCAAGGGGAAATCGTATATTTATATTATCCTTTTAGCAATATATTCGTTATAGAGAGAGTAACTGGTGACGACCTGTCAGACTTACTAGAAATATATAGGAATCAAAAGTGTAGAACCAGAGATACACGTCAGTGTTACGTATAACCCGTGTTATGCTTAAACCGCAAGCAATGTAAAAAATGTGAGTGAACTAAGAATCTAGCCCGTTTTACCCGTCTCAACTGTAGTGAATAACAAATCTTACATGTTTGTTTATTCTCGTTAGTCCCGTAGATAGTAGTTAACTATGGCAAAAAATCTGCGGTTTTCAAAAAACATTTTTTGAAAACCGCAGATTTTTTGCCATAGTTAACTACTATCATCACCAGGGTATGTAGTTTCAAAATTGTATCTGAGGAGTCTGAAAACCAAACAACTTTGCCACTAATAATAAAATAGAACATAGGGGTAAATTGCTGTTTTGGCAAATAATTTAAAAACCGTTGAAGATATAAAAAAATCTGACGTCGGTAAAAATGATCAGCATGATCTACCAAGCCTACAATTTTGAATAAAATCTCATGACCTAATTTAGAGTTATTGCCCTTTTCCGTAAAATTTTCAAATATCTGATGTTCTTTATTTTTATTTTTAAAACTATGACTGGTAGAGGTTACGTTTTTATTGCAAAAATTTTCAGCATATAAAGATCTACCCACATGCCAATTTTAAAGAAAGTCCAAAATCTTATACAGGAGTTATTGCCCTTAACTTGTTAAATTTGGTGATTTTATAATTTTTGTTTTGTATATCAAAAATAATTTGAGATAAAGGTCAAGTTTAAATTGCAAAAACGTTCAGTATGTCAAGGACTTCATTTTATGGAACATGAAGTTTTCCGACCCCATCGAAGTTGGTTACCCAGACCCCTTGATAAAACATATTTAAAGATCTTTTTATTTGAACCAAACTTGGTCACAAAAGTCCTTAGTTGGCCCCCTTTAAAAAATGTGTCTTGAAAGTCCACATTACATCCAAGATTGCTGCAAACAGGGAACATAGCCTAACATTACAATCTTTTGGAAAACACATTCAAAGATCTCCTCTGAAAGTACTAAACCAACTGAAACAATCCTAAGTTGGATCTATTAAAAAAAAGTGACCATTAAGTCTTCATCCTATGCAAAATGGTTGTCATCAGGATATATAGTTCAGCTTTGAAGCAAATAACATCATGGTCTATTAAGATACTTGAAAATAAGTTTTTGTTATTATTATTGAGGTTATTTGGACACTCCATATCAGCCATGGCCCAGGTGAACGATACATGCTCTTGAGAGCATCTTGTTTGTTATTACTTACCCGATGTAATTCTAGCGAGGCGTCCCCACTAATAGATATGTCCAGAGAAGATCTAGCGAGGCACCTCCACTAGCTACATTACATTCAGAGTTAGTTGTTGATTCCATCGAGGCTTAGTAATTTTGTAATTTTTGTTTCGATATAGGTGTAGCGAGGCCTTTCAACTAGTAGCTTTGGTGCTATTGTCAAAGGTAAAAGGTAAAATATATTTCGGTTAAAAATCAACAAAGTAAGATTGTGATTAAAAATGTCATAGAATTTTAAAACATATTAATTTTTTGACCCCAAAAATATCTCATCACAATAACAAAACTATGTTGATCTCGTCAACCAAGGATAACCCATGAACACCTTCTGGTCTATTTCCAGTGGGGTCCTTCAAAATAAGTAAAGTATATAAAGTAATTTAATTTATCAAAATATTTCTGAGGTCAAAGTATTAATAGCAGGCGAAAATGGTAGTGCAGTTGGTCTTTAAGGTGGAGTCAATGTGATATCAGTTCTTCTTTTTATATCCGGTACGTGACATTTCACTTCCTTTTTAAATCTAGTTATGTTGGGTATTGATTTGATGGAATCGGGTTCCAATCTTGGATAGCATTATAAAAAAATGATGTTGATTCTGTGCTTTTAATCTTAGGTATTACAAAATTAAAGGGACTTGATCGGGTAATATATTTATGGTGTTCATTTATTTTTACAAAACTGTTTTTTTTAGATATGATGGACATTTATTATTACACATTTTATGAGCGTGGTTCAGTCTTAATGGTTTTACCCTTTGCCCCACGTTCAGATATCTCAAACTTTGTAACTCCGGTGTTCCTATAGTCTCTCTTGGCCCCAAGTTTTTCATGAATCTTACTGTTTTATTTTGAGTCACTTGTAGTTTTTCTTTTAAAGATTTAGATATACCTGCATACCAGGAGGGACATGAATAGTCAACATGGCATTGGATAAGAGCCATGGATAATGTTTTCCTTGTTTCCGATGACAGACCATTCGCTTTTCTATACATGAATTTTAAACGAGATTTAACTTTCTAAATGGTAGAGGTTGCAGTTTTTTCACCAGATAAATTTTGATCGATTTCAATACCCAAATATTTAATGCTACTCTGTGATTTTATAACATGACCATTACAATTAATTTGAAATTCTAATATTTTTGTTAATTTCCGCTTTGGTCCACAGAGTATGCACTCAGTCTTACCAAGATGGAGAGATAATTTGTTGTAAACAAGCCACAAGCTACATGATTAAAGTTCTTTGTCCAGTTTGTCGGCTATGAAATGTGAAAATAAAATAGTACTGTCATCGGCATACAAAAGAAGTTTACAATCAGGATTGATGCTGTTGATCATATCATTCACGTAACAAAGAAAGAGCAAAGGACCTAGAATACTACACTGTGGAACACCACAAGTAATGTTGGATTAAAGTAGATTCTGTGCCATTCATGTTTGCCAGTTGACTTCGTCCTGTTAAATACGATTCAAACCATTTAACACTTTTCACACCCATCGCATGAAACTTACTGCATAGGATCTGATGATCTACAGTATCAAAAGCCTTTTGCAGATCTATCATCACCATGCCTGTATATAAACCTTTAGTTGTTTGTGTTTTGATTAGTTTATAATAATTTTATTTGTTAATATAACAAACGGGATTGGACACAAGTTTTTCCAACTTAAGCAGTCCGCTCCCATAAATAATAATTATTACAAAACAATTTCTATATTAACAAATAAGGTACATGCAAAATTAAAATCAATAATTGGTTCTTATTTGTGCATGAAAAACATTGTTAAAGGGGTTTAATTACAGAGAAGAAGAAAAGTGAAAATTCCCAAGAGAAAAAATATATATTTAAAATCACTTCACATCTAAACGTATGTGTATAAACTCGAAGGTACATGGGATGCAACATCAGAAATAAGAGGCATTTAAACGATCAAAAATCTTTTGGCTCCTTTGATAACTTTATAAACTTGTTTAAAATTGTTTGTATTTTCTTTTATCGACAAGTTCTTGTTTCCTTTAGTTAAAAGATCAAGGTCTATTTCCACTGGCAACGAATAGATTTTCTCGAATATCTGTATATAGAGGACAAATGAAAAAGAAATGGTAAGCATCTTCTCGGACAAATCTACATTTACAAGCTGGACTTGCAACTATATTAACTTTATACAGATCAAAGTTAAGGAATGACGAACAATTACGAAGTTGCGTAAAGCATATATTTAATTTCCTAGGTCCGTAAGAAAAATATTTTGGTACAGGAGTACGTTTAGAATTATCATTGCATATTTAAATTTAGATATATATTGTAGATATGTGTTTTGATATGATCAAAAAGATGAACAACACATGTGTCAGTTGAATAAGCGCTTCTAAAATCTGATTGAAATTCGTATAATAAATCATTTTTAATTAAATGATCTTCCAACTGTTTATATACTGATTTTTCTAAAAGTTTCGATATTTTAACAATACACTAACTGGTATGTAATTTCCGACTTCAGTTCTACTGTTCTTTTTATATAATAGTTTGACCCGTGCAGATATTAATTCATCGGGAACAATGCCGCTCGTTATAGATTGATTGATACTGAATGTTATAGGTTTGGTTAGTACATTCACAGCATCCTTAATGAACCGTGCTGATATGACGTCTATTCCTGTACTTTTGAATGAATTAAGATGGCATATTTCTTTATAGACAAACTTGCTGTCCACGGCTTGTAGTTCAATTTTCAACTGATCGGTGATTACTCTTTGATAGAATTGTTTGAAAAGGTTTGATGAGACATTGAATATTTTAGGACATGGCGGCAATTTGTCAACAAAAAGTATTAGAACCATGGTACGTGTTACTTTTCTAACCCTCACACAATACCAAGGTAAAAGGTTGAAAATCGTCTGTGAATACATTAGGTGTTTGGACAATAACAAGGACAAATCTTTTCTACAAACATTACAATCGAAGACAAAACTAAAAGATCATAGGCAACACACTACACTTAAGCAGTGCCAGTGTAAATTCCTACATAAATCGATTATTCTAATTTTTTTTTTTTAATTAAACATATTTTATTGCTCAAAAGCAAAGGGATCGGGCACAAGTTATTACAACATTATTAAAATCCCTCTCCCTACAATTTACAACTTAAGGGGGTAAATTTAAAGTATACATGTTCATATAAAGCTTAGACAATTTTCAAGATTTTTTCCGTCCTGTTTTCTGTGTGCATAGGTCAGCAAAGATACCTTGTTTCCTCATATTATTCGGTCTGTTCAGGACTTGATTCTGGTGTATAAAATACGCTTTAATGAAAATCTTATTTAATATAAAAATGTTTCAAATGCAAAATTCTGTTGTTTGGAAAAGTGTGAAAGTATATATATTTATAAGCATGAAGCATGCTTATAAATTTGTTAGTTGAACTGAAATACAAGGGTATTCTGAACAGTGCAGGCTGAAAATTTTACTCAATTTTGATACGTTTTAAACACTTCTTGAAAAAAATTCTATCGTTTAATTTTCACGAAAAACTGAGAATAGAATTTAAGTGGGTATTAAATGTAAGATATTATAAAATTTTAGAAAAATCTACCTTTTATTTTTTTCTTAATTTAGAATAAATAGATTAATACATGACCTTTTCCATATCAGCACGGTCATCATCCCGAGACTCCCATATCAGACCGAGGCACCAGCCGAGGGCTGATATGGGTCGAGGGATGATAACTGTGCTGATATGGAAAAGACCATGTCTTAACCTGTTTATTATATATTTCCAACTAGGAGTTATCTTACACGCGGGCTGATGTGGATATTTCAGAAAGAGGCGGTCTGATATGGCCAAATTTGAAAGCCGGTCGGTAAAGTCTAATATTTTACAGATCCGTATTCATATGGTACTTAATACTTGTCAATGATTAAATAATTACAGGTAATTTGTCAATGATAAAATAATTACAGATAATTAACATAGTGAACATGGCTTAAGGGAAGTGAGTGAGAACCGAACCGTCATCTAAAAGCGAAAAATCCAAGGACAATGGCAACACCAGAAACAAAAAAAGGTAGAAACAAACAGAGACACAACATGGGTACAGCACAGAAAAGAAAAATGAAGACACTCACACACAAAGATGAACAACACGGACCCAATATAAAACCATGGGTGAGATCAGGTGCACCGGTAGAGTCAGCATCTCCTGCTTCTTATAAGACACCCGCCTTGTTGAACATGTCAAATCCGGTAGTAAAGTCAAATTCGGTAGAGGAAACAATTTAAAGGGAAAGATCTGTTGTCATATGGGAAACAGATATCCCATAGCGGTCCACAAGATGATGATGTCGACCGTAAAACTTCTGGAGGGATGACTTCAAGTTTTGGGTAACGTACCCTTGTTGAAGTAGCCTATTTGTGAGCAACCGGGCTCTATCAAGGAAGTCACTGTATCGAACACAGGCTCTTGAATAGCGAATGAGCTGGGAGATGTTAACTCCATATGCCGCCGCTTTTGGGATGTTGCTACAAAGAAAAGGGAAGTTTACTATTGGAAAGGCGAAGTCATCGCGTTTGTAGTACAGCTTAGTTTGAAGTTTCCCTCTGTTGTCAATTTCAAGGTGAAGGTCAAGGAACGAGGCTGATGTAGAAGTGTCTGTGGTATCCTTAATTTCGAGCTCTCTTGGATAGATCAAATGAAGAAAATCACCAAAGCGATGATTGTTTAGCGACAAAATATCATCTATACAACGGAAGCTAAAATTAAAGGATTGTGCCAGTCTTTTATCCTTATTTTGAAGAAGCCCTTCGATGAATTCAGCTTCATAAGAGTGAAGAAACAGATCGGCTAGGAGAGGCGTAAGTTCATAGCCACCAGGAACAATGCCTTAATTAACCTTAATTATTTCCGGTTGTCAACAGTTTGTTTACCTTTGCACGTGGTCAAATTGATATGTGACATGTGCAAACCTATTACGGAATAGAGAACATATAATACATTTATAAGAGAGACTTTGATATTTCTATATAAATTTAGCCCTAAAATTCACAAATAAAGATTGAAAACAAGCCTAGCTTGATCAAATTTTCACGTGGATCAATAACGCAAATTACAATATTGAGTTATGTCCCCTTGTAATGTGATAAAAATATGCATTAAGAACCTTTTGAATGATATTTTTTAAGAAAAATTGTATACAAATGCTTAAGAAATAAATAGTTTTACGCTTTTTAAGACTTTATATTGAATTTTACTGAAAACTCTGCAAAACGTTGCAAATTAAAAATTTTTATTATACTAATCTGACAAAAGTTAGAAATACTTATTCTTGTTCACTTCTATTATATTGTCCGAAGTACACATCATACCTCAACAGCAATTTCTCAGATTGAAAATAATGTTGTGTTAATGTATAAAGAGCAAAATATCTTATTTAATGTAACAATATGACTTTGACGAGGTTAAATCAAACACATTACAAGAAACCAATAGGATCTAAATGAACAGTTTACAGGGTCATTGTACATTTACTTGATTTAAATTGCTGTTGCGGTAAATAAGGGATATAGTGTTTCTAGAACAAACAGCAAAAGGACTAAAAAAGCTCAATTTCTTAATAAACTTATTGTTAAATCTTAGTTTTTAAAAAGGTTTGCTAGTTGTTATGGATATGAAAACAATGAAATTATCACTTAAAAATAAAACAAAAAGTGGAAATCTTGATTTAAATAGTAAATACATGTCAGTACTTTCCGCCCGTTGACTACGCCGCGCATTAACTTACACTGGAAAAGTCAGCGCTGTAAAACAACCGGCTATAACTGGGCATCTATGGAGAACCCTGGTATATGATATGGACTGTTAACTTCCGGCTATATTACATATGCAAAACAGAACATACATGTATCTTCGCTAAGTATGTAATAAACTACTGTAAAAACAAATAAAATTGCTGAATTCATGCTTTAAAGTATCTCCCTTGCAAGAAATCTGACTAATTTGCAATTGTTTTTAGATATCTTTATATAAAATGCTTTTGTTATAAATAACTGGGAGTAGGGTGGTAAATTTTCATGAAAAATAAATATTTACTTGATGTGAAAAAAAATTACAATTTTGAAATTTTGATTATACCTAAGTGAAAACAGAGTTATCTCCCAATACCCCAGGTCTACCCCCCTTAACTAGTAATAAGTATAACATAGCATATATATCAATATAAATACAATGTAAAAATTACTTTTTTTTTAAGTTCTTTAATAAAACAGGAAAAAAAGTTTGAAAATTCACATCTAATATAAGAAAAAAATAGTGAAAACATATAGCTGTATAATAAACCATTCTAATATATGATAAAAATGTACCACTGTATGTTCATATTTGCATAAAATAAAATGAATTTTTGCAGAATAGAATTCAAGAATAATACAAATGAGAAAATAAAGAAGAAAGGAAAAGAAGATCCGCAACAATTTACCAATCTTATATCAATCAATCAAATCTATGACTACTATGCATAACACTTTGGATTGCTGTAAAAATGTCAGAATTTTGAACCAAATGAGATCAGTATTTCCACAGAGAATTATATTGATAGTTCTTAAACATAACTGCCATGTTTACATCCCATATGAACATCTATTTTTCTTTGGCATTCATCAATCTTTTTTGCAGGGCATTTTTTTTAGTTTAGAGTGAAATTTTCATACTTGGATGGTGTAAATATGTCTTGCTTTCTTCTGATATGACCAGATAATCTTTGTATAGACATTTTCTACCCCTAGTTAAATAACCGGATTAAAATAGCCAATTTGTGGTATATTTTAAGATTTAAGGATGATTTTTCTACTACTATAGCATAACGATAGTACCCCGAGGGCAAATCTTAGCAGCCAAAGTACTAGTATTGCTAGTATCGATTTAAAATGTACTCCGTCTTTTTTTATTAATGATAGGTCTATACATGACCTGTATCTTGACGATTGTGTTTTTGATTTTACATTTGATGTTATGACAAGATCTAACATAAAGTTAGGCGACTCTGTCTCTCTGTTGGTTAACTTCCTAATTGCATAATTAGAAGCATCTATATGTTGTCCTAGTCTGATGTCTTTTGAATTGTACGAGACAAAATTTGTACAGCCCTTCAGATTTTCGTAACGTTATTTCTATAGTATTTTTCAGAATAGTGTATTTCCTTTTTATTTACCAGGCGGTTATATCAGTTTCAGACTCTTAGGACAGTAATCCTGATCCTCTATCCAAATATGTCACAACACATGTACCAAACCATTTAATTTTCAAGCGAAATTTTTTTTTGAAGTAGGTGATCTTCAGGCCAATTAATGCATTTCTGTATAAATTTCATATTAAGACAGTGCTCTGTTATTATTTGCCAGTCTTTTTACTCCCCCTTACTGTAAACAAAGAGTACAGGGTTAATTGCTCTGTGTAGTCTATCAAATTCTTGTGGATTAATATACAAGTGTCTACTTGATTTTCTCGAACTATTTTCTGACATATGGCTCAATAATACGTGGATCAGCATTTTCAGAAAAAGGGGGGGGGGCTATCGAAATTCAGAGTATCAAACCAAAAGATAATACTTACAACGAGATACAAAATTACTCAAATGTGAATATACGACATGATAATATATTTAAAAAATGGTTTATTAAAGATGACAACATAAAAAGATCTGCTGGTTGACGAAATAAGTATTAAAAATGGCGCATACAAAGAAAAGATTGCAGATATCGTAGATCAAACAGCCAAAAAGAGAAATAAACGAAATAATGCAAATATGGACAAAAATGTGGTTCAAATAGTGAACTTGATTGGTATGGGTGCAATTTGCACTTAAAATATCAAAATATTTTATTTTTATCTTTGCTCTTCAAAATTCGTGTCCACGCAACAGGAAGTGACGTGATATTTTCAAAGACCATCCTAATCGATTTTTGGGAACATTTGAAAAGATTTTGAAATTGATCCAACACAGGAACAAAATTCAAGGATTTGTAAAACTTAGTTATTGTTACTTTTCGAAAATTGCATTAAAAGTTGGCATTTTCTCATTTTTTCGAGACACAACAGTTCCTATTTTGCGGCGTGATATTTCCTTTTCTTACACTAGTGCAAGACAAAAGCATCACGTGTAGTTTAGCTTTTCACAATATTATTTGTAGTCAGCTTAAGTGATCATAATTGTATTAAATCTACATATTATAAAATTCTATATCATTTAAAGTAAAATCTCTTGTAAAAATAAAAGAAAATCCTATTTTAAAATATGGCACGAAATTCCAAAATTTATGATGCTACAAAAAGGAACATAACTCCTTGTGTAAACAGACGAACAGGGGACGATACTTTTGTGTGAATTTTAGAAGGATAACATTGAAAAATAAAATCCAACACGGGTGAAAGTGAGAGACAAGAGAATCTCAGATGCCCTCTGCCAAGATTTCAATCATCTCGGACTCAGAAAGCTTCTTTCGAGACTACAAATCTTACCCTTGGGTGTCCGAGATTCCCTGGTATTAGATTCTTAATGTTTTTATCCGTGACACCGTTCAATGTAAATTTATAAGTGAAATACAGAAAATTCCTTCACAAATCATCTGAGATGTAAAAGAGCACATCAAACACCTAAATCCCACATATAGGAAAAGAACAAGTGGAACCCGGACATAACTGCCTTCGAATCGCCATATGTATCATCAGAGACTGATGATACTTATAACAGAGGCAAAGTTGTTTAACTATTGGGGGTCGAGACGACCCCCAATAGTTAAACAACTTTGCCTCTGTTATAATTCAACTGTGAGGGTAAGGTATCTAAATATTATAGTTACTGACTGTAAAACACAGACCTTTAAATTAACTTAACAGATATGAATAAAAGAAATGATCGGTTTCAAAATATGGTTGAAATGATCCAGAATTGAATTACAACACCCTTTGACCTATATTACATTGATTTTGTTAAATCTTAAGCTTAATGATGTATATCAAAAGTATATACATGTACGTCCTGTTTTAGCAAAACTCTTGTTAATTCTGTGATAAGCAGTAGTAGTGGTTGTATACTCAATGATGTATACAAGGATTCATCACATTGTTCTAGTGTCTCTCTGAAATGAAGATTAAAACATCAATAATGTAGTAAAAGGAAAGCATTTCAAGAAATGCAGCTTAATTCAACCTCTTAGTATAAAACATATGCTCTCAAGGGCCTGCATTGGTCAACTGGACCATGCCGATACATTCAGTCGAAGAAACTTCTACAGAAGGGTGCAGACATAACCTCTCGTCCAAGTTTACTTGGCGGACAGTAATGAAAACAGTCCTAAGTTAACTTGGAGCAATAATAGAGTCCTGACCTGACTGCTCAGACCAGTAAGGATCATGGGCTCTGATCTCTCTAACCTGTCATAGAATCCTGACTGCTCTGACCTGTCACAGATCCCTGACTGCTCTGACCTGTCACAGAGCCCTGCTGACTGCTCTGACAAGTCATAGAGCCATGACTGCTCTTACCTGTCAAAGAGTCATGAGATAATAGAATTAATGGATCAAGAAGTAAGTCAAGTAAATTTCTGTCGGTAAAAATAAAAAAATACAAGAATACTCTAAATTCAAAAATAACATAAAAGTGGTCAGGACTCTTTGACAGGTATGAGCGGTCAGGGCTCTATGAACAGGACAGATAAAAGTAGTCAGGGCTTCACGACCACAACAGGTCAGAGGCGTCAGGGCTCTAGAACAGTTCTAAAGTAACTTTCGAGTAGTTTTATGACTGCTCTATGACTGGTCTATGTTAACTTGAAAACGGTCCTAAGTTAACTTAAAGGAGCTTTTATGACAGGTTCAAGTTGACTTGGCAATATATTATGTCTCCAACCTACCGGATGTTAAAGAGTGTCATTTTCTATATATAGAAACCTTAATGTCAAATGGTGAAACATATAACTATTTTTTCCCTACTGCCTTCAGTATTAATCAGCACTTAATAAGTAGCATACATGCTATGTTCAGTTTAAATTTATTCAGTGGTTCTCTAGAAAAGGTGATTTTTGTATGCATTTTCCATAGCCTTCAATTTGAAACTTAAGTATTGGAATACAGATCGACAGAGCACCTCATTACCCAAAATCATATCATGTTTGGTTCAAATTCAAACTACACCTCTTTAGAAGATCTTTGTATTCATTTTTACATAGGGTCAAATGTAAAATTAAGTTCAACTCTGGCTGTCATGTTGGATACAGCACCAAAGTAACAACATTTGGTATGAACCTCATAAGAATCATTCATGCAATGTTCATTGTAAATCCATTAACTTGTACTCTAGAAAACGATCCAAGTATGCATTACCCTTTTGGCCAATGTTGCAAACTTAGTCCCCCGCTGGTCGCAATGTTGGATGGCAGATCGGCACCAAAGTAACAAAAATTGTCAGTGCCTCATGAGCATATTCATATTCTGTTTTTTTTTATCCATTAACTGGTTCTCTAGACAATGCTAGAAAAAGGTATTTGTATGCATTTCCCCATTAGGTTCAATGTTAAACTAAGTTTCACTGCTGGCGGCCACGTTGGATGACAGATGAACACCAAAGTAGCACCACTCAAAAATGTAAAAAATAAATGGATGACAGGAAACACCTACAATGGCTGAAAATTATAACTACGTGCCACAATCTGCCATGGAACTACACATGAAAAACACGAATTAAACAAATGTAGACAACGACAGGAACTCGGGACACCCAGACTTGGTAACCGGCTCTAGCAAAAGCCATCGGTCGGGTTAAACCGGTTTATGGGTACCCAAACTTCCCTTTATTTGTCCCGTTTTCATATACTAGTACTAATTAAACCCAACAAAGGTAGACTCTATGACCACAATCTTGAAAGGAAAGAAAAAAACAATACTTAATTTTGAAAGATGGGTAAAGGGTGCTCGCCTCTGAACTGCCGGCTAGTTCAGGGGTAGAACACTGTCGCACTACGGAAGAAAAATCAAACTCAAAAATTCCAGAAGGGTTCGGTCAAGAATAATCATAAATTTCTGTAGACATCGGCAGTATCAGTGAGAGGGCAGTGTGTGTGCAAAATTCATAAACATCATTAATGCCAAGTTGGGTTTAATCCATTCCCATTTCTCTAGAAGAAGAACTTAGTATGCATTATCCCATAGGGTTTAGTGTAAGCTAATTTTCGCCGCTGGCGGTCATGTTGGATTACAGATTTGCACCAAAGTAACAACACTTGATCGGCACTTTATCAGCATCATTCGTGACAATTTGGTTCAAATCTATTCAGCAGTTTTGTAAGAGAAGTTCTTAGTACATGTTTGCAGTTTCTATAGGGTTCAATGTTAGACTAAATTTACTACCAGCGGCCTTGAAGGATCAGTACCAAAGTAATAACATTTGGTCAGCCTCTCATAAGCATTATTCACGCTTTATTTGGTTGAATCCATTCAGCGGTTCTATAGAAGACCTTTCCATGCATTTCCCCATAAGTTCTACTTTTAGATCAAGTTTCCTCACTGGCCGTCATGTTGGATGACTCCAAAATTGGCTCCAGCACCTTATAAGCACCATTTATGCTATGTTAGCATATAACCCACCCAGCGGTTCTCTAGAAGAATCTTTATATGCATTTCCCCAGAGTCCAATGTTAATATATGTTTTGCCTCTAGCAGCAATGTTTGATTAAGAAACAACACTAAGTCAGCACATCATAAGCATCATTCATGCCAACTTTAGTTTCAATCTGTTCAGCAAATCTCGAGAAAAAATCTTTGTATGCATTTCAAAGTAGGGTACATTGCTAAATAAAGTTTCGGCACTCGCCATCCATGTTGGATGGCCGATCACATAGTCAGCACCTCATAAGAATCATTATGCTATGTTTGCATATAACCCATGCAGCGGTCCTCTAGAAGATCTTTGTATGCATTTCCCCATAAGGTCTATCGTTAAACTAATTTTTGCTGCCAGCGGCCATGTATGATGACAGATCAGCACCAAAGTAACACCATTTCGTCAGTACATCATAAGGATCATTCCTCATAGGGTCAAATGAGAAACAAATTTCACTGCTGGCCACCGTATTTTATGAAGGATCGGCACCAACATAACAATACTTGGTCAGCACTTTATAAGCATTATTCATGCCAACTTTGGTGATTAGCAGTTCTCCAGGAGAAGACTGTGCATCAGCACCGAAGTCATAACACTTGATCAGCACTTCATAAACATCATTCGTGCCAAGTTGGTATAAATCCATTCCAAGTTGGTATAAATCCATTCAGAATTTCTCAAGAAGAGTCCTTAGCAGAAAAGCCCAAGTTCAACTAGGTGCGCCGCATGCAGCCATGTTGGATGACGGATCGGTACCAAAGTTACAAAACTTAGTTAGCACCTCATACGTATCATTCATGCCAGGTCTGGTTTAAAACCATTCAATGCTTCTCAAGAAGAAGTTCTTTGCAGAAATTTCCAAGCTTCAACTAGGTACGCTGCTGGCGGTCATGTTGGATGACAGAACAGAGTAACACTAAGTTAGCTCCACATACGCATCATTCATTCCAAGTTTGCTTCAAATCCATTTTAGTGGTTCTGAAGAAGAAGTTGTTTACAGCAAAAATTTACGACGGACGGACGGACGCCTGACGCAAAGTGACGTCATAGCCAGGTCAGCTAAAAAGACACCTAGTAAAACGATCCTAGTAAACTGAATAATGTTAAGGTAAAGTAAATGTTAAAATATCAAAAACGTTACTCTGAACCGGGAAAAAATATTATCTCATGTTACTTAAAATAGAAAAATTGTTAAGATTTCCTCAACATGTCTAAATATTTTTCAATATGACTAAAACAATTATAAACCGTTCACTAAGACTAAGCTTCCAATAAAAAATCCGGAAGTCTGGTAATCGAAAATAATCAACTCATGATCTCACTGTAATTCAGTTATGCGCATTCATGAACTACTGTGCTGTTGAATATTTTGCGATAATCAGAATTACTAATTAATAATGTCATAATTTTTTTTTCTTCACACAAGATATGTACTATGAGACAATCCCTGCTTGGACACTGGTGTTTTTGTCGGGCAAAGGATGACAGTGATTGTAAAAGCACTTTGCCAGTTTAATTAATGTTTGTTGACAATTCCGCACCCATGACCAATGAAGACATAGATGAAGCATTGCTCAATAATTAGCAAAGAATTCCGCTTAAACCGGTACTAGGGGCCGTCTTGAACTTACTATGAGGTGTGAGCAATGCTCATTGTTGAAGGCCTCATGGTGACTTCAAGATGAAGAACAACAATAAAGCGTTGTTCCTTTGCTTGTTTTTACCATGTATTTGTAGAGACTTTGCCTCATGTGCATTTACTCCATATCCTTTCATTCACCATTGGATAATAAACTATACTGATACTTTCATCGACATCTAGAAATATTTAGGTTTTATTTCATTATCTGCATTGGAGAATAATGCGATTACTTTCAGAACAATCGGCTACCATTTTAAATTCCTGACAGGAGATATGCTGTAAACGTATTAATTTTCGCGGATGCTAATTTTCGCGGTTTAGGAAAGATTGACGTGTTTGCGGGTATCAATTTTCACGGTTTTCAAAGTTAAAAAGGCTTTTTCTATACAAAATCTATTTTCACTGGTAGTATTTTTCGCGTTCCAGATCCAACCGCGAAAATAGCGAAAATTAATACGTTTACAGTAACCGTGTAAATTCCGGCTATATATAACTAGTACGATGTTCCAAATTCCAACTTTATTTTGCGGTATCTGTACACTTCAAGACCAACGACCGAAGCAAAATAACAATGCAAAAATAACATATAGAAAAATTTTGTACAAATAATAATTTGTATTTTCAGTTTGTACCAATTACAATTTGTACAAAATTAGCTTGTACAAATTATAATTTGTACAAAATTAGCCCAAAAATCACTTACAACTTGTACAAATCTGGCATCATTTGCTTAACTTTGTTTCAAAAGATAAAATTAATGAATATGTTTAGCCAATGATGAAATTAATGAAAATATTTTTTGTTTTAATTTAATAGAGCACCTGGGAAAATTTCACTAAATTTTGAATGATTTATTTCTGTTAAGGTAGTTTGCCACCTTTGAATGAAAGTACATGTAATGAGTATTTCATAAAATGTTCTGAATTTGTAGGACTTACATGTAATTGGTGGTTGACAATCAGCAAGAAAAAATAATAGGTTCATGTGCTTGATTTTGAGATACAAACACAAAATATATGTATTTTACATTTTATGATATGGAAAAAGGCAGAGGAGTCTGCATATGTCAGAAATCAACGGTGGTAACTACCTTAATAAAAAGTATTATCAGGGCAAGTCGTGAATCATGACTCACAAATAAAAATTACACAAATGAACATATGGTCATTTGTACAGTCAAACTTCCATAGCTCCGACATCCTTGAAAGGGATTGATGAAAACAGTAAAGGCACGTTAAACTATAACACATGAGGAACTTCAATCAGGATTGTCACATGGGGCGTCTTTGGGTGAGGAATTTTTAATCCGAGTACAAAGTTCTTGTGTCAAAATATCGCCCAAACGGCACGAACATCAACCCGAGAATATTGTTTGCGGGTCAAAATTTCACTCCCCACTGTTGCAGGAGTGACAAGAACAACTCGAGATCAAAGATAGCGGAATAGAAAGTGATGTACCAATGGCGCATAACACGCTTCTGATCCCTTGCGTAGGCGGCAGTAGGTCAGCACTTGCCAATATACATCATTAAAGCCAGCCAGAACATATTCAGGCCTCATGGTGACTTCAAGATGAAGAACAGCAAAAAAGCGTTGTTCCCAAAGACGGCCATGATCTTTGAATTGGTGTACTTGTCATACATATCTAACTTTCATGAATTTGATGAAAGCAATCGAGTAAAACATGGTTTTGTATTGCCCTGACAACAATATTCGTAAGTAAAATTTCATTCTACAAAATTAAGTAAAATTGTCTGATCTGCTCTATTATATTAAAATAAAACATATTTTCGTTACCTTCATCATTTGCTTAACATATTTTCATTAATTTCACCATTTGCGAAACATATTTCCATTTATTTTATCATTTGAAAGAAAGTTTAGCAAATGACTGAAGTCTTGTACAAGTTGTAAGTGATTTTTGGGCTAATTTTGTACAAATTATAATTTGTACAAGCTAATTTTGTACAAATTGTAATTTGTACAAACTGAAAATACAAATTGTAATTTGTACAAAATTTTTGTACAAATTACAATTTGTACAAAATTACAACTTGTACACAACATATATATATAATTGTGGGTTTTGCAAAAAATGGGGATTTATAGCCTCACACAACTTTTTTTTAATCGGCACTGGCTTCTTGAATGATACTCTTAATTCGTGATTTTAGTTATTCATGGGGAAGTGTGGAAAGATTAAAAGTGTCCAGAAAATGTATTTGAGAAAATGAACGCGATTTAAGATTTTCCAATAAATCCCAACATGTGATTTTTGTCACTGTGGGCATGAATAGTTTCACACTATGCTTGATGCCTGGCTTTGACTGCAGACAAAATCTTCGTCGGTTCAAATGAAGAATCATTAGTTGATCAAGGTGAAGATCTTGCGATGTATCTCGTCTCATATGAATTTTTGTGTAATTTTGGTACCCAATATAGGTATGGCGGGTCTTGGTTCTTATTTTAGCATGACATTCAAGGAGAACATGACTGATCTATGATTGGAAAGGATTTCATAGTTTGTCAAATGAAACTCTTTTGTATGTAGCACTATCTGGCGTTTTGCTATCAATGCCTAGTTCCCTGATAAGGCAGTTGTAATAACGTGCTTTAATTACAAAAACGATGTTATTACAAGCTTTTTCTGCAGGTATAACAACATATTTGAAAGAATTAGCACACTGCTGAAGGCCTCATGGTGCCTTCAAGATGAAGAACATCAATAAATGCTTTGTTCAATCGATTTGTTTCACTGAGTATTTGTAGAGACTTGGTCTTATGAACATTTTCTCCATATCCCTTCATTGCTCATTTTAGACTGAAGTTTGTCTTCCCAGTAGTATTGAGTCCGTAAAGAGATTCCTCGTGCGATAGATGTATGCTGTTTAAATATTTCAGTTATGCTGTATTTGTTCTTAGAGAATTTCTTATCATTCTCTCGAATTTTGGCATTTTTATTTTTTGTACTATCGAAATGTTATTCTGACCACCTGTTTATTATGCCAACATCTCATAATAAGATTATGCAAAGTTTATAGCCGAGTTGTGACGAAGTTGAACTGGGCTATTGGTTTGATGATGTGGGCGGGCGGGCATGAAACATTGGTTTCCGAATGATAACTCAAAACGATTATATTCAGTTGAAATGAAACTTAGATATATTGTTGGGTACCAAGTATGGGGAGCCCTATTAATTTTGTAAATAGAACGGTCAAAGGTCAAGATCACAGTGACCGAAAATTTTAGAAAAATTTGGTTACCGGATGATAACTTACGTTGTTTACATCTAACTGAAATGAAACTTGGAATAAATGTTGTGTAGTAAAAGGAGAGGAACCCTATAGATTTTTTGAGAAAGTAGGTCAAGGTCACAATGACTAAAAAAAGATTGTAAATTTTTTAAAAAATTGGTTTTCGGAGTCAAAAAGTTTACACTCAATTAAAATGACCCTTGCATATATTGTTAGATATCAGGAAGAACTCTTGATTTTTGAAAAAGTCACATTGACCAAAAATAGTTTGAAAATTTCAGAAAAATTTTCTTTCCGGAAGATAACTCAGAAAGTTTGCATCCAATTGAAATAAAACTCGGATCATTGAATATAAGAAGATGAAGAAACCTATTGATTTAATCAAAAGTAGGTCAAAG